>CAWUFW010021497.1:0-119196 GCA_963921515.1 Calotriton arnoldi | reverse complement strand
GACCCACGCCAAGGATGCCAGGTCTAACAGTTTGGAAAGGCAGTCGCGAATTTTTATTTGCTGGGTTCTGTGTTGGAAAAAGGAGGTGAACCATTTGAGGACTGAACCGTTGAGGCCAAAACGATCTTTAAGTGTGTTAAGTAGAGTAGAGTGGTTAACAGTGTCGAAAGCAGCGGAGAGATCAAGGAGAATGAGAAGGGAGGACTCGCCTTTGTCGAGGGAGTGATGGATGTCATCAATTATATTTAGCATGGCTGTTTCCGTACTACAGCCCTTTCTGAAGCCTGATTGAAAAGAGTATAAAAGATTGAATGAATCAATGTGTCTATCTAGTTGGAGCAGGGCGCATTTTTCAAGGGCTTTTGAGAGAAGAGGAAGGTTAGAGATAGGACGAAGATTATTTAGGTCATTAGGGTCACCAGCAGGATTTTTGAGGATGGGAGTGATTTGTCCCAGTTGGAGGGAAGCAGGGACACAACCCGAGGCAAAGGAGGAGTTGATGATAGAGGTCCAATAGGGGGCAATGATATGTTTTAAATCTTGGACAAGGTTGGAAGGGAGAGGGTCTTTGGTGTGAGAGGATGGTTTAAGTCTGGTAATGATGTTAAGGACATCAAGTTCAGTAACTGGATGGAAGTTATGCCAAGAAGCATTATTTTTTTGCTCGAGTATGGTGGGGATGGGTTCAAGAATTGGGACGACAAGAGGAAGAGATGAGGAGTCACGAAGAAGCGTTGAGAGTGAAGGAGAATTGGAGGAAATGTCCTGGGGGAGCAGTAGGCTATGAGGGAGGGGAGTTAAGGTGAAGGATTAATCAATTTTGGAGATTTTTTCTGAGAAGTAGTTGGCAATTTCTTCGCATCTCTCAGAAGTGGCAGTCACCTTGGAGGGGGGCAGAGGATGTTTGGTTTTTAACAATGCTGAATAGTTCCCTAGGTCTGTTTTTGGCCCGGTCGAGTAGGGAGCGGAAGAAGGATGTCTTAGCATTGAGGATGTGTTTTTATAATTGGACCTAGCGGATCTGAGGAGGGAGAGATTTGAGGGGAAGGGTTTTGCCTCCATATGCGTTCAGTCGATCTAAGTGTGCGCCTCTCATTGTTGAGATCTGCATTGAACCAGGATTTGGAGGAGGAGTTTTTCTGTAGTTTTAGTCTGGCTGGGGCAATTTGGTCAAGGACCTCAATGATGGATTTATTAAAGTGTTCGGTGAGGTCATTAGCATTTTGGGAGAGAGGAGAGAGTCGAAGTTTCGCTTTGACTTTGGTCTCAAGTTCGCCCGGGGGAATAAGATGAAGATTCCTAGTCAATTTCCTCTGTTTGATGGTTTTGGGTGGAGGGGGTAGCACAGTGTTAGTGATCGTGAAAAGGATGAGGTGATGGTCTGACCACTCAATGGGAACAATGGAGGAAAGGGAGGCCAGATCATTGCTTGTAATGATAGCATCAAGAGTGGCTCCTTTGGTGTGTGTAGGAGAGTGGCAGAGTTGTTTCAGGTCACTGATATCAAGTAGATCAGTGAGGAGGTTAACCATAGGATCATCCTTTTTGTTCAAATGAAGGTTAAAATCTCCGAGGAAGAGGTTTTTAGAATTAGAAAGCGATGATTGGGTAAGAAGGGCGGACAATTCCTCTACAAAAGGAAGAGAGTCACCAGGAGGATGGTAGATATTGTGTAGTCGAATTGGAGGGGAGCCCTGCACTTTAAGTTCCGCTCCGAGGTATTCAAAAGTAGAATGATCGGAGTTCTGCACAGGTGAGAGTTGGAGTTCGTTTTTATAGATTATTGCTAGACCGCCTCCAATTCTGACAGGTCTATCTTTTCTGAGGATGGAGTAGCCAGGGGGAGAGAACATATCAAGAATGGAAGAAGAGTGATCATTGAGGCAAGTTTCAGTTAGAAAGGCAATGTCAATGGTTTCGCTAAGGATGGTTTCTGAAATTTCAATTGCGTGTTGGGCAGCCGAGCGACAGTTAACCAGCATGCAGGTAAGGGGTTTAGGGTTGGTTTTAGGGGGGGGCAAGAGTGGATAGTGGTAAGTTGCGGGGGCAGTCTGGGTGAAGCTGGGGAAGCTGGTATTCTGCTAGTCCCAAGGATCACGGGGATGGGTGCCTGTGGGACAAGAGGGACAGTAGTCAAAGAGTTGGGGGGGGTAAGGATTACAGAGGTCAGAGGGATCAGAGGCGGGGAGGTGGCTCGAGGCGCGGAATGTTCTAGGTGTATCCTTACAGAGGGGGGTAGTATCCCATTGCTGGGGATATGTAGTGTTGGTTTGTTCAGAACACAGGGAAATAGAATGATTGGGGCGGTTAAGTGAGGAGAGGGAATTGACATCTTTCCTGAGTGAGGTGAGTTCAAACGACAGGTTAGCAAGATGGAGTTCTGTATTAAAAAGCGTCTGGGTTATAAGAGAGAAAGGGACGGAGGCTGGGAGGTCAGGGGGACTAGGAGAATGTTCTGTGTTAGTCAGGACGAGAGGTCTGGGGTGTGGGCGGGGTGGGAGCCCAGGTGGGGGGTGGCGAGGGGTGTTCCGATTGATGGACGAGGGGAGGTAAGTGAGGTGGGACAGGGCATTCACTGGAGCCTGAAGAGAGTCAAGAGAAGGAAAGGGTGTGCGGGGAGAGTGAGGAGGGTTGACATCCTGGTTAAGGAGGGGAAGGTCAATTAGGGAGGAAGAAGTTGGAGTCAGTGATTGAGCCGTAGGGGATCAAATTTAGGGGGCTGGGAGGAAGAAGAAGATAGAAGGGAGGAACTCGTGTGAGGTGTTGGAACCTCAAGAGGAGGAGGAGAGAGTTTGGGTGGTTGAGTGGGCCGTTGGTGAATCAGTAGGAGGGAAAGTTGTTAACGCGGGAGGGAGTTTGAGAGTCTGGGCTTGGGAGACTTCCATGGTGTTTTCAGTGTCTGTATGAGGAGGGGTTAGAGTAGGGGAGAGAGGGGGCAGAGGGGCAGCCTGTGATTGGGAGGCTGAAGGGTCAGAGGGAGGTTTTGAGAGTAGGTAGGATAAGGTGCTGAAATGGTTTTCAAAGATGGTGAGATGTTTTTCAGAGGCTTGAATGAGGATGTTTCCAGATTTGAAAATGGAGATGTCAATTTCGCCAAGAAAAGTAGGGGAAGGGGTGGTAGACAGTTTCAAACCATATGGGATTTTGCATGACTTCGTGATAGGGAGGTGGTGGAGGAAGATGCTTTTCCATTTAATGGGCACTTGGAGTAGAAGATGTAGTTGGTTTTTATAATCGAGGTGAGACTGAGGTAGTTACCCACAAATAGCGTTTCTTGGTGACAAATTAGTAGTTTGTGTTTAAGTTTTTCTTAGCATTTTTGGAGAGGTTAGGGGGGTAAAGGATGGTCCAAGAGTTTGGGCCGTGTCTATTGATAGGTGCATCCAGTGCAGCGAGGGGGTGAGTGAGGGGGGGCATGGTTATTCCGTTAAAGTGGTCTAGGGGAGAGGGAAAATTGTGGGGAAGGGAAATAGGGACGGGGCGAACTGAGCGGGAGGAATTAAAAGGGGGAACGAAGGGAAAGTTAGTGACTAGAGTAAGCCCCGGAGAGGGCCGTGCTAGGAAGGTGTCACGAATGGTATTTCAAGAATGATGGTTAGCAGACTAAAATAAAATCATAGGGCAGGTGAAAATGAGGGAGCGTTAAAACCTGTTAAAAAGCCAAGACAATAGAGTGAGGTAAGATAAGGAGGCAAAAGAATGGTAGAGAAATAAACCACCAGCACGAACCGTTCACTTGCGCACAAAGAGAAGAAGGTGCAATGTGCTATAACGCGTATTGTCTTGCTGTGGGTAATGTCATATTTATAAATATTAGGCGATCACGAAGAGGTAGGACAGTTACAGTGTATGTGGAGCAATAAGGATAAAATGTCATTTAGCAGCTCAAATAACAATAATATGAAGTCGGGATGGGGTAGGGCAATTTAGGAGCACGTGGAGCAAAGCAGCGGGCAAAGGCAAATTCTATAAATAAAGTGATTGAGAAGAGGTAGGTCCGTTTGGGGGCATGAGGAGCTTTAGGTTACAATATCTTACTGCAGATCAAACTTGATAACAGGGGAAGACAACCAGCCTAGCCGACGTCACCATACAAGTCAGTCCGCGAAATTGGGGGGGATACAAGATAGTAGTCCACAAGGTAGTGACAATATACAATAGAGATTCGAAGTATTAAACAAACATGGTGAGGAAGAATTAGATTAGGTCGGTCCTAGTACATGAGGTTAAGGGTGTTCCAGCAGTTCCAGCCCAAATTAAGTGTGCAGTCTAAAAAGTGTATAGTGAATAGATAATAAAGCTCAGGGCTCTGAAGTGAGCATAGTTAACCAGGTCACCGACTAGGCAAAGAGGAGCGCCATAAGTGAAAGTGGGATGACCGGGGGCTGGTCACTTTCAGGTACCTCAGTCCAGACTTGCATAAAGAGATTTGGCAGGCATGCGATTGAGCTTCACTAGTAAAGGGCATTCATGTTACACGATATCCCAAAAGCTTATTGGTAAGTAGATGAGGCACCAAAGACGCAGCAAGTGTAGGACAGATTAGGTTATCCACTAGTAGGGGTTCCACTCCAAGATGGCCACCATAGGAGTGGGTTGGGGCATGTCCTTTTTCAGTTTCTCTTCCAAGTGGAGTAACGGGACCAGGGGCAGGGGGCGTCCTCATCCAATCCGAGGTGAAAGGACAAAATGGTCTCCCTACAACTCAAGAACACTAAAACCAGACAAAATGGGTGTCCAGATGGAGACCACAGAAACACAGACAAGTTAAAATCATATGGCTGTCAATTAGGCACGGCAGCAAGTAGCGTCAGGAGGCAACAGTCATAATTGTTAGCTGGACGCAGTATCAGGGCTCAATCATTAGAACAAACGCGCCAACCAAGATTCCCCTATCTTGCTGGTATTTTTCCACTCACTGTGAGGTAAGCACAGTTCAAGGTGGGCTTGTCGGGTCATGTGGGAAGAGGAGTATTTGCACTGACTTCAACTCCCATCAGGCCCTGTCTGACACACACTCCTCCCACCCAGCTCAAACAACACACCTGTGACTATGCTGTGACTGAGAGTTAATGGAAATGTACTGAGAAAATGACTGATACTGGGGACTGGTGTGGGGAGCACAAGGTCTTGATGGAAGTTGTGGGCAGAAGCAAACAACAGGTCCCAGTGTCAGCCATCTTGAATGCACACTTCACTCATTGTCAGGACATCAAACTCCCTGATGGCCTGGTTGGGCTGCCTGGGAGGAGGACTGTCTATACTGACTATGTCTACCATCATGCCCTGTCCTCCACACACCTTCCCAGCCAGCTCAAACAGCACACCTGGGACTAAGCAGTCCCTGAAAGTGAATGGAAATGTACTTGCAAGATGTCTGACACTGGGACCTGTTGTTTGCTTCTGCTCACAACTCCCATCCTGGCCTTGTGCTCCCCACACCAGCCCCCAGTGTCAGCCATCTTGCCAGTGCATTTCCATTCATTCTCAGGGACAGCATAGTCACAGGTGTGCTGTTTGGGCTGGGTGGGAGGAGTGTGTGTGGGACAGGGCCTGCTGGTAGATGTAGTCAGGGCTAACACTCCTCCTCCCACCCAGACCAAATAGGCCACCACGAACCATGCTTCCCTGACAGTGAGTACAACTTACAATCAAGCTGTCTGACAGTGCTGCCGGGTATTTGCTTTGACCACAACTCCCATCAGGGCCTTGTGCTCACCACACCAGACCCCAGTGTCAGCCATCTTGCTGGTACTTTTCCACTCACTGTGAGTAAAGCATACTTCCAGGTGGGGTTGTTGGGCTATGTGGGAGGAGGATTGTTATCTGTGACTACAACTCCCATGAGGCCTGTGCCCACACCCACCTTTCCAGCCATCCCAACCTTCCTTCCTGTGACTCAGCTTCCCTGTGAGTGAGTGAAACTGTGCTGGCAAGATGGCTGACAATGGGGACTGTTGTTTGGAGCACAAAGCCTTGCTGTGAGTTTGTTAGAAGTTTGTACATGTTATGACATATTTAAATTTACTCTGACATTGCAGGCATTTTGTTTATCAAACTGGCATGCACATCACATGCTCATTTGCTCCATATTGTTATGGCTTTGCTAACAGTGATTTGTATCACTATATCCTTGACAGTGATGTGTGTGGATGTGTAACTGATAACATTATTGGACAGTTGAGTAGGTACTCACCAGGCTCTGGTGCTCCTGGAATTCCATAGATGCCCTCTGGTAGAAGGATGGCACACACCTTCTCCTCCCTCTAAGTGAAGTGCACAGGTGGTGCTGTAGCTCCACTGACAGTCTGCTGACTTAAGGCGTGTTCTCTTGCAATCAGCTTCTTGACCCTCCTTCGCACATCATATTACCTGCTACGGATATCATCCATTGTGCGCAGGCAAGGTGCTGGAGCATTCACCTTGTCAACTATCCTCTCCCACATCCTTTTTCTCAGGGACAGGGGGGTGTCTGTTGGACTTGGTTCCCAAATAACTGTGGCTCTACTCTGAGTATTGCATCTACAAGTACTTCCAACTCCATATCTGTGAAACATGTCTGCTTTGGGGGCATGGTGAGGGTGAAGGTGTGGGTGAGTGTGAAGGTGTGGGTGAGTGTGAATGGGTAAAGGAGTGTGTGTTTGAGGGTGTCCTTTCTCCCAAACAAAATGTGTGGCAGTTGTTTGCTGGTTGATGTGTGTGTGTAGCAGGGGCTCAGTGGCTCTTTTGGTGTCTTCTGGTTAGTTCTGTTGTTGCAAAGGATCATAGTCATCTGTTTTGCCCTTTATATAGGTGGACTGGTGGGTGTGGCTAATGATTTTGATTTTTCTTTTATTTTTGACATGGCCAATGCTTGTTTCCCTAATATTTGGCATTTCCCAGTTGCATTTTCTGTCACAAGCCAACACGTTTTAAAGACCGCGTCGTACGCATCGTCATCTGTTCGCGGGTTGAACCGTGTCTGATTCATGCCCGCAATGCTATCTCTCAGCGTTCCTAAACGATTTGGTTGCATTTTCTGTCGCAAGCCGACATGTTTCAAAGACTACGTTGTACGCAACGTCATCTGTTTGCGGGTTGAACCGTGTCTGATTCATGCCCGCAATGCTAGGTTTCAGCGTTCCCATACCATTTGGTCAGATCGGGCTTGTTTCCGGACTAATTTTTCAGACCAATCGGACTACAAACGTGTCGGTTGGAGTTTACATCCATTGCATCATACTCCGTCGTTCGGACAGCTCGCGGTCGACTCGCTTGGAAAGCATTCCGGGACAGAGTTAGTAGGAATGCCTTCCAAACGAGATCAGAATCGGGCCCTATGTTGTAAATCTGGGGCAATGTCAAAATCCAGGGGAGTTGCACAGGAACACCCACAGCATCACCCATGGCATGCTTCCCTGCCGCAATGTAAGGCAACACAGTGACTTGCAGTGCGTGGCATTACACCTTATCTTCGAGGCCATGAAAAGCCAAGCAGGGTGGCGCTGCGTGGCCTTGCAGAAATGGACCTGCACAGTGTGCCAGTATCACTGTTTTGGTGACTTCTGGAGGTTTATTTCAAGTTTCATAGAACTAGAATTTAATATTACACCTATAATCTTTCAATAAGGGCAAACAAAATTAAACAAAAAACGAAATTTGTTTAGAGTCTTCTTTTGCCGGTTCTTTTACATGGCCTTTCACCAGGTTGGTGTGATTGAAATGGTTAATCTGGTAAAGTTGTGATTGGGTACAATTATTCTTCCCCAAAAATAAATAAAGCAGGTATCAAAATTTAAACACACGTGGTCTGGACGCCGCAGATGGCCACATCCGGCTAAAGCTCTGAAGCATCTCCTGGCTCGCAGGAAGAAATATATGAGAAAAATTGTCAAAATAAACTTTTACAGTTGACTATACCTGCTGTCAAGCTAGCTACTGGCCTTATTATGCTTTTTTTTTTTTTACACGGATACAGCCAATTTCAGGAATTTCCTGTTAACAGGACGCTCTGCCGTTATTTGCTTTCTCACACGACGGGAGGCTCATATTGCATTTATCTCCTTCATTGTGAGTGAAATGCTAAAATTTAATGTGCCTCCGAGAACTCAATTATTGTTTGTTTTGGTGATAAATTCAACAATTCTAGCGAATCTATACATAATTATGAACTCGAGTTGCTACGCCCGCCATTTTGTATGGATCTTAAAGGAGTGAGCTGCCTGTTTTCCCCTCAGCTTGGAGGAATATAGTTCTCTCTGGTCACGCTATGTTGCCTACGAAGCTGTTTTTTATGCAAAAATCTTACTGTTCTGTATGAATAGAGTTTGGATCTACTTCACTTTACCTCATAGAAAGCATGGTTTAATATTGAGGTATTTCTCATCCTGGCATAGTATTCATATATTTTCATTTTAGGAGCTTTCATTTGATTTATATATATAAAATATTGTTCTATGGGCAGAAATAAAAAAGTCCACAGAGGCTCTGAGTCACACATTTCTAAGGTCATACATTTTCAATCTCTTGTCAAGTCTAAAGCTGTCATGATGAAGGGCAAGGATTGTTCTTCAATAGACAATCAGGAGCTTGAGACTACTTCTCAGGAACCTGAGGCTATTGCGAAAAAGATGAACGCTTCGGGTTTGGTTAAAAGGCCAAAAAAAGATGCTGACTACCCTCCTAAATCTCCATTTGCTCTGACACTAGATGACTTGATGGTGGAGATATTTACCTTGCGGCCACTCGTTATTGAAACTGCTACTCTGCAAAGGCTGGAAGCATGGTGGTCTATGCTGGATAAAAGGATCTCTACCATGGAGCAACATCTCAGTAATGTGGAGGACTCAGTGCCTAATGTCTCACAAATTACCAAGGATGTAGATATGCTTAAGAAAGTAACCAAAGACTTAGAAAATAGAAGCAGGAGAAACAACCTCAGACGTTATGGTATTCCGGAGGGAGCAGAGGGCACAGATGTGATTGCTTTTTACCATCCATACTACCAATATTTATTAATTGCAATCTCAAAACCCGTTTAAGTATTCCGAGAGCTTACCTTTTGGGTCCAAAGCACACTTGAACTTCAAAAGCAAAACCTTGAGGCATTATTATGTTATTTCTTCAATATTCTGACCTCATGGAGATTGTCAAGGCTGCAAAATTGAAATAAATTGTCAATGGGCAGGTGATACCGCCTTTATTTCTCAGGGTGTCTCTAATGCTACTACCACCAGACGGAAGCAATTTCTCGACTTGAGACCTCAAATTCAGCTTTGAATGCCAGAAATGGACTAGTGCATTCTTGTTTTCAAGGTTACCTACAGAGACAAGACCACCACTTATACTGACCCTGCTGTTTTAAAGGGCTTCCTAGTAAGACACTGAACAGAAGAAATGGATATTGGGACTCACACCATTATTTAATTGTGTTATTCTTTGGTTGAACTTAACACATTGATTTTTCTCTTCCCTGCCTTCCTATCTTGATTACCTATAGTAATTTCACATATTGTTTCCCTTTCAGATTCATCTTTGAATTTCCTTGATTGTATTTGTGCTATGTTGTCAAGTTCCCTTGTTCCGTGGATCCAAGTTGTTTTGTGTAGTTTGCTTCTCTTCTGATACATATGTTCATTGTGTAGGTAAATAACCGTTAATCCTTTTTCTTTTTTGTGTGCAATTTATCCTCGCTATTTTATGTTTAACTAGTTTCCTCACATCTTTCTCTTAACCCATTTCATTTTGTTGTCTTTGTTTCATTTGAATATGGAGCTGGGATCAGCATGTCTTCCTTTTGTTGTCTCACGTCCCCTGCACCTTTTATGGTGTCTGTTTCACTGTTTGATATGATACAATATGTTACTTCCCTGATCGTCACCTTCTAATTTTATATCTCATGTTCGGGATTTTTTTTCTCCTGTCTCTTTTTAAGTTCTTTACCATTTTCTGTTCTTTCACCACTTCTCTTTCTTTCATCCTATATTCATTTATATTCTCATTTATGTGTATGTTGTTCTTCTCACTGACAGTGATAGTTACTGCTATACTCATAAATGTTTACAATTAATCTTAGATTTATTACTTGGAACATTAAAGGTCTAAAGAACCCTATTATGAGACATAGAGTATTGACCCAATTGTCAAGGCTGAAAGGTCAATTTGTTTTATTACAAGAAACCCACCTATCATATATTTATATATGTAAATTTTGAAAACAGTGGGTAGGAGATATTTTCCACTTCAGCTTCAAATAACAAGGCTGGAGTTGCCATTTTAAATGTGCAGATGTTTATGTTTATGGATTTATAGAGTGCATGGCTGCCGAAGGGTTTCCCAGTGCTGAGGAGAGGTGAAGTGAGGGAGAAGAGAAGAGAAGAGATTGGGGGAAGAGCCATGTTTCTATCTTTTTCCTAAACACTAGTTCATCTCTTAGCAATCGCATTTCTTTGGGTAAGGAATTCCACAGACTGGGAGCCAACTGTGAGAAAGATCTTCCACCCCATCTCAATCTCTTTATTCCTGTCATCTTCATGAGTAGATCAGATGCGGATCTTAGAGTCCTACCTGGAACATAGGGAGTTCCAAGCGTTCTTAGTAGGGCAGGGCCCTTGTTGTTCATGGCTTTGTGGGTTATACATAGAAATTTGAATTTGATCCTGGCTTGGATCGGGAGCCAGTGTAGAATGTTTAGTGCGGCTTTCGCTGAGACTTGTCTGGGGATGCCAAGGAGTATCCTGGCTGCGGCATTCTGAGCCACCTGTAGTCTGTTCACTACATATTTGGGAGAACCCAGATAGAGGGAGTTGCCATGGTCCAACTGTAGGAGAGTAGGATCTGCTTCACATGGGTACCCCCACTTTTTGCTGATGCTTCACTGTTTTTCGACATTAGTCTGGCTGGGGCCCTGCTAATCAGAACCCCAGCCTAGCTGCTTCCTCTCTAAAATGGTTTCCATGTGCCTTAGGCACATCTCTGATTGGAATCTGGAGTGCCCTTATAAGTCCCTAGTATATGGTATACTATGTACCCAGGGCATAGGTACCTCAGAGGCCTACCAGGGGCTGCAGCATGTATTGTGACACCCCTGGAAGGCCATCCAAACTGACACCACAGGTCTGCTACTGCAGCCTGGGTAAGGTGGTGCATGCACCCCTTACTGTGATATAGGTTACCTATATCACTATATACATACACACATATAAACCTATAAGTCACTCCTATGGCAGGCCTTATCAATCCTGAAGGCAGAGTGCGTGGTTCCTATGTGAGAGGGTGCCCCTGCATGAGCAGGGCCCCTCTGCAGCGTTCGGAGACCCTTCTCTGATGCTGTTTGTAGTGCAGCCTGACCATATACTCTTAAGCGCATTATAACCTCGCGTTAAATGCTAACTTTGGAATGGCTGCACCGAAACATGTCGTGTTTGGTGTCAAACATCTTGGAATACTACCCCCCGCCAATTCTGGCGGCGGGGGTAGCATTCCACCCTTATAGAGGGAGAGACATGTTAACCCTGGCCTGGCCGGTAACTTCTTTCTAAAGCCCTGGCATCACAAAATGGATGCTGCTGCCACAGACACAAGTCTGGCCTCCTGCTGCTGGACGAAACTCCGGCAGGGGAGGCCTGGACAATAGGTTTCCTGTCCCAGGGAGGTGTGACCACCTCCCCAGACAGGATAGTGTGTATTGGGGCTGGGCGGGAGCACTTTCGGGTGCTTTGAAGTCCTGCACTGGGGGCACGTTTGGTGTCCCTGTGCATACTCCAGTTCAAACCAGATCAGGGGCTTGCAGCCCCTGCTTTGGCGTGAACTGGACAAAGGAAAGGGTGTAGCCACCCCTCTGCCCTGACCCACCCATAGGTGGGGCCACAGAGTAAGTCCAACCCTAAACTTAGTATAAGTATAGGAACCCAGTCCTTAGGACTTTAGATTAACCCTGGACGAAACTCTGACACAGAATCCTGGACCTTCGATGCTCTACTTAAAGATTAGAGGACAGAAGAATCTCCCTTGGGGTCAAGGAGTGACTCCCTGCTTGGCAGGCACCAAAGAAGCAATTGTCCGGTCTGCATCGCCTAAGCTCCAGTCGGACGCCGAAGTCTTTGCATCACCAGAGGTGGATTTCCAGACTTCCCCGAGGCTGCCCTGAGTCCCCAGTAAAGCTAAGGCCCATAGCTGTCGTGGGTAACATGGAACCGTGACCCCTAGACACCGCACGCATTTGCAAGTGCATCCTCTTCTGGGTCTCCCACGAAGTCGTGCTTTAGGCTCCGAGTAGTCCTAGCCTCCAGCACCAACTGCACTGAAGATCACTGGCCTCCACTCCACGAGTGTCCTGTGAGCCAGCTCCACGTGCACCATCTCGAGGCTCCTTCGCGGTCGCTAGCCCGTTGGCTAGTAGCCCTTCACGAAGGCCAATATTTTCTACTTGGGCTCCCTGGTTGCTCCAGGATTGCCCTCACTTACCCTTGCTGGGTGAGTTCCTCAGACCTTGCTGGTCTGCACAATCGTCAATCTTCATCTTCATCGAGACTTGCTGTTGCCAAGGCTTGTTGGGTCCAATCCGGTCGCCGACACCTCAGCACTCGACAGACATCATGTACCAGCCCGAATCCTGCTCCTGGTCACCGACAACGCCTCCTGGACCTCGTGGCTGAAGAGTCAAGACGACCATCAACCTACCTGAAGCACTCGACATCGGTGGGCATCTGCTCATCGCCTTCCTGGTCACTGGCTAGTGACCCAGACTCTGTCCCCTCTGCTTTCAGGTTCTTCAGATCTCTGATCCACCCTTGGATCCACCCGGACACTTTTCACTTGGTCGCCAGCAGCACTTTGCAGCAGATCGCCATTCAAATCGACGACGAAACCCGACCCCGAAAGGCACCTATGTACCCGGCTTCCCTGGGTGAGGTAACAAGAGTACTCCGGTGCTCCCGTGGGTAGAGACTCTAGAACAACCTAGTTCTCAAAGGGTTTGCTCCAAGTCCTTCTTTAAGTGTCCCTTTTCTTTAAATTCCAAACCGCGACTTTCTCCATAGAAGTTAACGGCAATTCGCGGCTGTGTTACTACACTGCACGCGTCCCCGTGGGTCCCCTGTGTCACTACCTTGGGTGGTTCCTTGTGGTCCAAGCACTTCTAGAGGATCTAGGCCTAGTGTCTAGCTCAGTCGTGGTTCTTATACCACTTTATTGGTATATGGTTTGGTACGCCCCTAGGGCCCAAACGTGTATTTGTGCTATTACTGTGTTTAAATAACTTATAACTTATGTACTTCGAACTCTAGCCTCATAAAGAGACTAGAGGGGTGTGTTTAGTAATAAATACATATATTTTGAATATATACCTGGTGTGGTGCTCTTTCATTTGGTCACTCAAGAGATTATAGACTTGTAAAACAAGCTGCTTTACATTCCTTCAAGACTTAGCCTGAAGGCTGCTCTCCATAGCTACCACTAGGATAGCTTTCAATAAAGGTTGTCTTTAACCTATCTCCAATAAGGGGTTGTTTGGACTGGTGCAAGGTGCCCACTATAATTAGTGGACAGCATATGCCAGGCCAACTTCTCACATTGGTGTGCAGCGTGTGGGATTCCAGCTTGCTATTGTTTTACCAGATAATCTCAATTGAATTGATCAACTGAAAACCACTAAAGGTACCTAAGGTACATATAAATTAAGCTTAGTATACAGTAAGTTCTACTGAACTTAGAGTTGTGTGTCAAGGGATAGCACACCCTTTCTACAACTCAAGAGAGTTTAGTAGGCCACACTAGAGTAGGTAGTGCATACACCACACCTCACTAGTGATGTCTTCAAAGCCAGGACCCAGTGAGTCCTTGCCAGAAGCCCATGGGCTTCTTCCCTCCAAGTATGATACACTCCCATTCTTGGAATTGAGAGCATTATGCAATTTGAGGAAACTGAAGACAGGCCAAAGCCCCACCACCCAACATCTGAGAGAGATGTTAGAGGCTTATGATCTCAGCAGGCCCTTAGGGACTGAAGGGGTAGGAGCAGAGGGTGGGGCAGAAGATGAGGATGGGGCCAGGTGTAGCAACACCCCCAGCCCCCCCTCTGGAACTGACCAGGAGGGTGACAATGACCCTGACCTGGAAAACCCAATTCCTCCTGTGGATGAGGAGGAGGCTCAGGAGGACCTCCACTTTGTCCCCCCAGGAAGGAATGTGAGTGTGCCCAGAATGTCTAGGTCTCCATCTCAGGAGTCTAACCACTCTGGCACCTCAATAGGGACCTCTGTCTCCTCTCATAGGAGGGAATCCTCTCATGAGAGGAGAAAGAGGCTGATTCAATATGAGGAAGCTCAGCTTGAACTCAGAAAACAGCAACTGGCTATAGACTGGGAGTCCCTAGATCTCTACAAAGAGAGAAAAAAGTTGGGACTAGAGTCCCATGGTGGCAGCCATGTCCCTAGAGATAGGGAAAGGTCTTATGACCATAGAAACCTGAGCAAGATTGTCCCTCCCTACCAGAGTGGGGATGACATCCACAAATGGATAACTGCTCTAGAGAGGGCCTGTAAAGTACAGAAGGTCCCTCAGGAGCAGTGGGCAGCAATCTTTTGGCTCTCCTTTGCAGACAAAGCTCCTCACTGTAAGAGAAGAGGATGCTGATAATTACAAGGTCTTGAAGAGTGCTCTTATTGATGGGTTTGGCCTAACAACTGAACAATACAGGTTGAAGTTCAGAGATGCCCAAAAAGCACAGACTCAAGACTCGGTAGACTATGTGGATTGTTCTGCTAAGGCTCTGGAGGGCTGGTTGATGGGCAGTAAGGTGTGTGACTTCACAGGATTGTACAATCTGATAATGAGGGAGCAGATTCTTAATAACTGTCAAAATCAGATGTTGCATCAGCACCTGGTAGACTCTGATCTGACCTCTCCCCAAGAATTGGGAAAGAAGGCAGACAAATGGGTCAGAACCAGGGTGAGGCAGAAAGTACAGAACCAAGGTGGTGACCCTAAGAAGCAAGATTCTAAGAACTCTGATAAGGGTGGGGAGAAGGGTAAAGATCAAAAGTCTTCACAAGGCCCCCAAAAATCTTCTTCAGGTGGGGATTCACAGTCTACCAAAGGGAAAGGCCAAAGAAAACCATGGTGCAAGGTCTGTAAACAAAAGACCCACTGGACCAGTGATTGCACCAAGTCCAAAGACTCAAGTCCAGCCCCCACCAATGCCCCTAAGGCACCTGTTCCCCCTAGTACAGTTACAGTTGGTGGTGGGAGTACTACAGCCAAGGGTTTAGTAGGGTTGACCCTGGGTACTGAGATGGGCTCTGACCTAGTCAGAGAACTCACTCAGGCTGTGTTAGTCTGTGATGGAGGCATGGATGTGACCTCCTCTGTGAGTCCCAGTAATCTGGGCAAGTACAGACAACAGCCTTTAATCAATGGACGAGAGGCTTTGGCATTTAGGGACACAGGGGCAAGTGTCACCATGGTGACACAAGACCTTGTGAATCCTGGGCAAGTTATACTTGGTGAGATGTACCAAGTGACCAATGCTAGCAATGTCAGAACAGACCATACTCTGGCAGTTGTTAACTTCTCCTGGGGAGGGGTAACTGGCCTTAAGAAGGTTGTGGTAAGTGCAGACCTACCAGTCGAATGCTTGCTTGGCAATGACTTAGAAACTTCAGCTTGGGCAGAAGTGGAGCTCAGGACCCATGCAGAAATGCTGGGGATCCCTGCAGATGTGTTTGCTGTGACCAGGTCACAAGCCAAAATGGCTAGCACTGAACAGGCCTTGGATTCTGGAATAATGGACCAAGTGCCTTCCAAGAGGAGGAGTAGTAGGGTAAAGGCAGTGCCTTCCCCTTGGCTCAGAAGGAAGATCAGTCCCTTGAGGGGGATGATCTCAGTCCTGAGGAAGGAACTGTCCCAGAGGAGCTTGAACCTGACCAGGTTGAGTTCTTGGGGACAGGGGGACCTTCCAGGGCAGATCTGAGCCAGGAGCAGCAGAGCTGCCCCTCTCTTGAACCCCTCAGACAGCAAGCTGCTGCTGAGGCTGCTGGGAAAGCTAGTGGTCCCCATACAGTGTATTGGGATGATGGACTCCTGTACTCAGAGAGTAGAGACCCCAAGCCTGGTGCCACCAGGAGGTTGGTTATACCTCTAAAGTTCAGGGGCTTCCTATTGACCCTAGCCCATGATATTCCCTTAGCAGGTCACCTGGGCCAGAACAAGACTTGGGACAGAATTGTCCCTCACTTTCACTGGCCCCACATGTCTGAAGACACCAAGGAGTTTTGTCGCTCCTGTGTAACCTGCCAGGCCAGTGGCAAGGCAGGTGGCACTACAAAGGCCCCCTGATACCACTACCTGTGGTGGGGGTTCCCTTTGAAAGGGTGGGGATTGACATTGTTGGTCCCATGGATCCCCAAACAGCATCTGGGCACAGGTTTATCCTGGTGGTAGTGGATCATGCCACCAGGTACCCAGAGGCTATTCCCCTTAGGACCACTACAGCACCTGTGGTGGCAAGGGCCCTCCTGGGAATTTTCTCAAGAGTGGGCTTTTCTAAGGAGGTAGTATCAGACAGGGGTGCTAACTTTATGTCTGGATACTTAAAAGCAATGTGGAAGGAGTGTGGAGTGACTTACAAGTTCACCACACCCTATCACCCACAATGCAATGGTTTAGTTGAGAGATTCAACAAAACATTGAAGGGCATGATTAAAGGGCTCCCAGAAAAGCTTAGGCGAAGATGCGACATACTCTTGCCCTGCCTTTTATTTGCATATAGGGAGGTGCCTCAGAAGGGGGTTGGTTACAGCCCTTTTGAACTTTTGTTTGGCCACCCTGTCAGGGGTCCACTGTGCTTGGTGAAGGAAGGATGGGAGTTACCTCTCAAGCCCCCAAAGCAAGACATAGTGGACTATGTACTTGGTCTCCGCTCCCGGATGGCTGAGTATATGAAAAAGGCAACTAAAAATCTTGAGGCTAGCCAGGAACTTCAAAAGGCCTGGCATGACCAAAAGGCTGTACTGACTGTTTACCAGCCAGGACAGAAGGTGTGGGTGTTGGAGCCAGTGGCCCCAGCAGCTCTCCAAGACAAATGAAGTGGACCCCACACTATTGTTGAGCAGAAGGGTGAGGTTACCTACTTAGTAGACCTAGGAACACCCAGGAGTCCCCATAGGGTTCTCCATGTCAACAGGTTAAAACAATATGTGGACAGGGCAGACATGGGCTTGCTCATGGCTACTTATGAGGGACAGGAGGAAGAGAGTGACCCACTCCCTGACCTGCTCTCACAGAACCCTGACGATGGGTCAGTAGATGGTGTAGCCTTGGCAGGCAGCCTCACTACCCAGCAGCAAACTGATTGTAGACAGGTGCTCAATCAGTTTAGACACATGTTTTCACTGACACCCAGTCAGACCACCTGGTGCACTCATGAAGTGGACACTGGGGACAGTCTGCCTATTAAAAATAAGATTTATAGGCAACCTGACCATGTCAGGGACTGTATCAGGACTGAAGTCCAGAAGATGTTGGATTTGGGAGTTATTGAACCCTCAGATAGCCCTTGGGCTAGTCCAGTGGTCCTTGTGCCAAAACCTCACACCAGTGGTGGAAAAAGAGAGATGAGGTTTTGTGTGGACTACAGGGGTCTCAATGCAGTCACTAGGACTGATGCCCATCCAATACCTAGGGCAGATAAGCTAATAGATACTTTGGCCTCAGCCAAATATTTAAGCACATTTGACCTGACAGCTGGCTACTGGCAGATCAGACTAGCTGATGCTGCAAAGCCAAAAACAGCATTCTCGACCCCTAGTGGGCATTATCAATTTGTGGTGATGCCCTTTGGTCTGAAGAATGCACCTGCCACTTTCCAGAGGTTGGTGAATACAGTCCTCACAGGCCTGGAAGCCTATAGTGCAGCATATCTAGATGATATTGCTGTCTTTAGCTCCACCTGGGAGGATCACCTGGTCCACCTCAGGAATGTTTTACAGGCCCTGCAAAAGGCAGGCCTGACTATCAAGGCCACCAAGTGCCAGATAGGGCAGAGTCAGGTTGTGTACCTGGGCCACCTTGTGGGTGGAGGCCAGGTTCAACCTTTGCAGAGCAAGATCCAGACCATCATGGACTGGACTGCTCCCACTACCCAGACTCAGGTGAGAGCCTTCTTAGGCCTTACTGGGTACTATAGGAGATTTGTCAAGGGGTATGGATCAATAGTGACACCCCTGAATGACTTAACTTCCTAGATCAAGCACGTAGAATGAGGTGGGAAAGGATCACCCCTGATAGCTTTATGGACAGTTTAATCATCAATTGTGCGCAGGAGTTTGGGACTTGTTTAGACCAGGACTCCCAACCACTATCTGTCCTTGATGCCTTTGACCGAATCACAAAGCAGGTCTCTTTGAACTTAACTGTATCATGTAGATTAAGGCCCCCAAAATTTAAAAAATGGTTTGATGAAACCTGTTTGAATACCCATAAGGAATTAGCTCGACATGCTAATTCATTTTCAAGGGTACATATAAAATTCATGGCATCCTTATAAAAGAAGAGTTTCTTTGTCATGAAGCTTGGCCGTAAAAATGTTCGACTTATAGCTCGGTAAAACTTGCAAAACAGCATAAAGTGCATCGTGGACTGAGTTGATTTTCCGTCACATGGGCAGCTATAAACTATTTTCTGCCATCTTTCATGTTTTAGGAAAGCCACCAGTTCATGGATTGTGCCCAGTTGTAACTTTGTCAGGTAAAATCTATCATGTGTATTTGAGACTTTAACTAAATATTCAGGTAGACCAGACAGCTTTATACTAGCCATATATCTTGACACGCTTAATTTTTTCTCCTCTCTACTAGCTCATTCTTGGCTTTGTTTCTCCATATAGATCTTTTTAATTTTGTGTTTGCCGTATTGGAGTATTCTGACAGGATTTGTCACTGATAGCTCTTTGTCAGCTTCCTTCAGTAGCTTATCCATATACGCTAGCCATGGGATTTAATTAAAATGTTCCAATGCTAGGCAGTCCTTAATTATATCCCGGGTAAACTTTGTTCCTTCCTTGCACCAAATATTATGCCAGGAGCATAAACCTCTGGCTTGTAGTAGATTGGCAACATATGGTGCATCCAGTTCCTTATGTAGGAGATATACAGATGTTGACCTTGGTACAGCCAGCATACAACAGAAAAAATATTTTTCACAGGATTGTAATATATTTACACAGGTGTTACCCACCACTACAGATCCATTGGTTGCTACTGATAAGCATTAGCTGCCATATAGTTTAAGCACCTCACGAATAGGTCCGCTGCCTATCTTATTACAAAATCTAAAAATAGCCTCTATAGTTCGGATTAGTTTAAGTCTTGTCTGGTCTATATGGGGGGCCCAAGTTGCTATTGTGAGAGAATAAAATACCTAAATAGGAGAAATTTTGAACATCTATCAGCTTATATTCCCCTATGCAATGGGTCTTTTTCTTGGCCCTACCCCATCCACAGATCATCACAAATGTCTTGGTGAGATTCAATTTTAGGTCTCTTTGCTCCATGTACGAGGCGAAGGCTTCAATCAGTTGTTGTAGTCCATTTGCAGTTCTTGATATTAAGACTGCATCGTCTGCATACAGAAGCAGCGTGGTTGGACTGAGCCTATTTTCGGGGCATCAGTGTTCAATGCTTGGAGGGTTTTATCCATCCCATTAATGTATAGTGAAAAGAGAAGAGGTGCGATAACACAACCTTCTCTAATTCCCCTAGACACCTTGAAGCTTGGGGTACACTCTCCCTCCCTCCCATACCTTACTCTAGACGTCAGTCTTGCATAGAGTTGTGATAGGAATGAGAAAATATCATCTGGGGCGCCCAAATCAATCATTGCCTCCCACAATTTAGCGTGGTTTACACAGTTGAAGGCAGAGCTCAGCTCTGCATAACTGGATAGTTCTTCCTTGGCCAGCGTGTATTTACCAATGATTAAATTCAAATTTATACACTGTTCTACTGTCCCGATCTCCCACCTAAAGCCATATTGAGATTCTGTCAAGAAGTTACTGTCAGTAGCCCATGCCTCCAATCTCCCAAGTACTATTCGCCCCATAATCTTTACTGATGAATCTAGATGGAATATGGGACGGTAGCATCTTTCATCCCCCCTGTGGCCTTTTTTAAATATGGGGACAATTTTACTATCAGTCCACGTGTTAGGTACGCAGCCTAAAGTGGCTGCGTTGCAGACCTGACTTAATATGAGTGCCCATAACTGTGTATATTTTTTGTATGCATCGGCCAGCAACCCATCAGGTCCCGGAGCCTTACCATATTTCAGATTGTTAATTGCCAATATTACATCCTCTAGCCCGATCTATTGTAAGGGTATAGGGGCCATGGGAGCTGACTCTCCTATATTATTAGGGGATGTGTTAAAAATTCCACTGAAGTTGTAAGCCAATCATTCGAAGCAATAACTGATTCAATTATTGGATCTTGTTCTTCTTTCCACATTGATGAGTTTATCACCTTCCAAAATAAAGTGGAATCCCTTGTGTCCGCCACCTGGCTCAATTTAGACCAGGCCTGCTCTTGTACCTCCTTTTTCCTTCGTTTTAAGGCCTGATTATATATTAGTCTATATCGCCTGATTTCTATCCCATCTCTAGGTGTTGTGTGTAGGGCTTTATTTAATTCTTCTTTAGCCTAAGTACAGTCATGGTTAAACCATTTTTTATCTGCTCCTTATTTGTAGAGCTTTTTTTCTTAGGTCAGAGGCTATCGCCATTGTAATTTTATCAAATGCGGCCACTACCATGTCAGGAGAAGAATTAATGTCGGTGCAAATAGAGAAACTTTCTCTGTTGTCTTTAACCACCTTTTGAAGCATATTATCTTCATTTATCCCTGTCCATTTTATGCTGATACTTTTTTCCCAGCTACCGCTATATTTGGTAACGGTAATTTAGCCTCAATCCTATTTGTATTAATGCTTATGGGCAGAGTCAGGGAAACATGATCGCTATAACTTGTAAATTCAATATGGAGTGGCCCACAATATTTCAAACCATTGGTAGATACTATAATGTGGTCATTGCATGTTGGGTTAACTCTGCCTTGGAAAGTTGGTTTTGATGTTTCGCCCTCTTCTCCGCTGGATACCAAGACTTCGAGGTTATATTTACACAGGAGCTCATTAAGCTTTTCCTCATAGCTATCATGTGGGAAATGATGTTGGTTGCCTCCATTTATGTTGGTGAATCCACAGACACTCATTCCTGAATAACTGCACTGGCAGTTATTAAAATCCCCAGCTCAGATGTATGTGCATTCGTGGTCCACCCCCTTTTTGAAATTAACCAATACTTTCCCTAGCTCCTCCTCAGCCTGGTATCGGGTGACATTAAAAATATTATTATAATAATTTACTGAAACAAAAGATTGATTTTTGCCTATAGCAAGGCGGGCAAATTGGAAGTAAGGGGAGCCATTATACACTTTTTTAATTCTATTGGTTCTGAGATGGAGATAAAGGTTGCCAGACCTCCTTAGCTCGTCCAGAGATTGAGGGAGTAGCAGGAGTAGAAACCGTCGCAAAGCCATCGATATGGAGCTTGGATGTGCCATGTCACCTGGAGACACAGTAGATGTAATGGTTTAATACTATCTAGCCACTCCTTATCCTTGGGCTTATTCTTGATCCCGGCTACATTCCAAGATCTAAGCTTTATTTGGCTAATTATATCAGTTACTTTTTTGGTTTGACTACTGACGTTATTCTCCTTTGGCCTTCTCTCCCTATTGTTTGTTTCTATCTCACCCTGTTCATTCAGTCAATTCTGTTTGCCCAGACTGGAAACTGGGGCATATCGATTTGTACACTCTACTGTTGGGCCCTTACTAAATGTGTGTACAAAGGTAAGCCTAGGTTCATTAGGTGTGTTAGCAAATACAGGAGGGGGTTTGTAGAAGAAACCTAACGGGATTTCAACACACTCCTGCTTTGGGAGACTGTGAAAAACAAAAATGTTGGTGTGTAGCAGCCTAAAAGTAGTGCACCAAACTCAGTGCCTTCCCAGGAGCCACCGTAACAGCGTCTCCTGTGAATGATCAGAGCTGGGCCAGCATTACTCTCTAAATATGGTGATCCTCTGTCCATCAGGTTGGCAGACAAAGTCCTCCACCAACTTGACAGACAGAGATACAACTGGCATACTATAAATCAGGCCCTTAATGCACACATATGTATCATTTGTGTTTTAATGTAACACATGCCTCTTTCACAGTGTGCAGCACACGTTTAACTTTTTTGTTACACACTTAATATGGATATTGTCATGTAATAAACATGCATACAATGCATACATACAATGCACTAGTAGCAATCACATGTCCACATTATTTCTGGCATGCTGTACCAATAAATAATATTCTGGACCATCAAATCATGCATTACGTACCTTTTCCCATCATAATGGAATACTAGTGTGTTATTGCGTTTGTAACTCTTGGCATCCGATACACTTAGGTGACATTTCTAAATCATACATAAACAACAACATTTATTTGTGAACAAATATGTGCATCATTTGCGTCTTTTATCAGAGCAATCCACTGTTGAAAGTGACGTGTAGGGGGGTGTGCCCTAGCGGTTTGACACGGTGGACGCGCTTTAGGCAAGCTCCATTAGCCCTTACCTGTAATCTGCCACTATCCTGCTAAAATACACCCACTGTGACCAAGTTTGCCCTCCTGCTGCATCCACGATTTGCCGGGGCCATGTGTGTGGCGGTAGCACTGCAGAGAAGAGCCGAGAAGCCAATGAGCGATCCTGAGGCATGGGGTCTGCACGGCCCGCAGCAGAGTGGATCTCGGTGGCTATATTTTGCCGCTGCAGTGGAGGAGTGCTGGGTGGGGCTACCTTGGACGCTGGGTCGGGGTCCGACCAGCCGGCCCATGCATTGAACTGCAGCCTGAGAGGGGCCATAGGATGTGGTCCGGCCCCGTGAAGCCAATCGGTGGGGGAGTGAAGCCTGTGGCTGCCTGCTGCATTGCTTGGCAGCGGAGAAGGGGTTGGAGCACAAGTCTGGCATGTGGCATATGCCATGACATATGCCACAGCGTGCCACATTTTGTGGATATGTTGTTTGAGCTATAATTGTGTTATAAACCCCGCAGAAGTGCTAGTGGATTTTTTTAAAGATATATCGTCCATCTGGGTTGAATTAACAAAAACATAATAAAAAATTCCAAATACATAAGTTATGGGCCTTGAACCCTTGTCAAAAATCAATCATAACCCCTGTTAGCTACCACTACAACATCTGCTTTGCTGTATTGATTTGGGAGCCCAAAGCCTTTTTGTCATGGAAAAAGTGTGCTGGTCCTTCTTCTATTTCCATGTTGTTTTGCTTTTACATGCCACAAATCCACTTTTGATTTTCATATTTTAAACACAAATAGCACTTCCTTTCTTTCACTCTGGCACTTGCCCCATGCATTTCTTTTACTTACCCAATCATCCCCAAATTCTCATTCCACAAAATAAGGGATTTCTTTCATAGCAAAACTAGCCCCCCTTCCACATGCCACAGCATGTCACCAATGTCTGACATGCATTGGCTTGACTAAAGAGGCCGCAAATCTGCCATAAAATGCTAGGGGGTGATTTACAAAGGGACAGCTTTCATTTGTGTAAATTAGAAAAAATATGGAAAAGAATATAAAAATCGATTTCCCCCAGCTGGGGTTTGAACCCTGGTCAAAAAGCAATGATAGCCCGTTAGCTACCACTGTACCATCTGTTCTGTTGGACTTTCTTGCTGCCCATAGCCTTTTTGTCATGGAAAGAGTGTGCTGGTCCTTCTTCTATTTCTATGTTGTTTTGCTTTTACATGCCACAAATCCACTCTTGATTTTCATATTTTAAACACAAATAGCCCTTCCTTTCTTTCACTCTGGCACTTGCCCCATGCATTTCTTTTTCTTACCCAATCATCCCCAAATTCTCATTCCACAAAATAAGGGATTTCTTTCATAGCAAAACTAGCCCCCCTTCCACATGCCACAGCATGTCACCAATGTCTGACATGCATTGGCTTGACTAAAGAGGCCCCAAATCTCCCATACACTGCTAGGGGGTGATTTACAAAGGGACAGCTTTCATTTGTTTAAATTAGAAAAAAATGGAAAAGAATATAAAAATTGATTTTCCCCAGCTGGGGTTTGAACCCTGGTCAAAAAGTGATAATAGCCCATGTTAGCTACCACTGTACCATCTGTTCTATTAAATATTTTAGCTGCCCATAGCCTTTTTGTCATGGAAAGAAAATGCAGTCCTTCTTCTATTTCCATGTCGTTTTGCTTTTACATGCCACAAATCCACTCTTGATTTTCATATTTTAAACACAAATAGCCCTTCCTTTCTTTCACTCTGGCACTTGCCCCATGCATTTCTTTTTCTTACCCAATCAACCCCCAAATTCTCATTCCACAAAATAAGGGATTTCTTTCATAGCAAAACTAGCCCCCCTTCCACATGCCACAGCATGTCACCAATGTCTGACATGCATTGGCTTGACTAAAGAGGCCGCAAATCTGCCATAAAATGCTAGGGGGTGATTTACAAAGGGACAGCTTTCATTTGTGTAAATTAGAAAAAATATGGAAAAGAATATAAAAACCGAATTTCCCCAGCTGGTGTTTGAACCCTGGTCAAAAATCAATGATAGCCCATGTTAGCTACCACTGTACCACCCACAGAATAAGGGATATCTTTCATAGCAAACTTTTACCCCCTTCCACATGCCACAGCATGTCACCAATGCCTGACATGCATTGGCTTGACTAAAGAGGCCCAAAATCTCCCATACACTGCTATGGGGTTGATTTACAAAGGGACAGCTTTCATTTGTGTAAATTAGAAACAAAATGGAACAAAATATAAAAATTGATTTTCGCTAGCTGGGGTTTGAACCCTGGTCTAAAAGCACTCATTACCCTTGTTAGGTACCACTGTACCATCTGTACCACTGGAAGTTTTTGCTGCTTGAGGCATTTTAGTGATAGAAAGAGTGTCTAGTCCGTCTTCTATTTCCATGTTGATTTGCTTTTACATGCCGCAAATCTACACTTGATTTTCGTGATTTATAAACAAATAGCCCTTCTTTTCTTTCACTCTGGGACTTGCCCCATGCATTTCTTTTTCTTACACAACCATCCCAAAAGTCTCAATCCACAAATTAAAGGATTTCTTTCATAGCAAACCTTGACCCCCTTCCACATGCCACAGATTGTCACAAATGTCTGACATGCACTGGCTTGACTAAAAAGGCCACAAATCTCCCAGACACTGCTAAGGGGTGATTTACAAAAGGGCATCTTTCATTTGGTTAAAATCGAAAAAAAATAGAAAAGAATATTAAAATCGAATTTCTCCAGCTGGTGTTTGAACCCTTGTTAAAAAAAGCACTCAAAGCCCATGTGAACTACCACTGGACCATTTTTTGCTGTTGTTGAGTTTTGTCCAAAGCCTATGTGTCACGAAAAAAGGGTGCTGGCATTCTTCTATTTTCATGTCATTTTGCTTTTACATGCCACAAATCCACACTTGATTTTCAATAATTTATAAACTAATATCCCTTCTTTTCTTTCACTCTGGGACTTGCCCCATGCATTTCTTTTTCTTACACAATCATCCACAAAATCTCATTCCACAAATTTTGGGATTTCTTTCATCACAAACCTTGCACCCCTTCCACATGCCACAGCATGTCACAGATGTCTGGCATGCACTCCTTGACTAAAGAGGCCACAAATCTCCCAGACACTGCTAGGAGGTGATTTACAAAGTGACAGCTTTTTATTTTTTATAACTTTATTTATCATTTTTCGTATTGCTTACAACATTGCATGGTCATTCACTGTGATCATAGAAATCTAGTAAGAATAAAGACAAGTATCATTTGCAAAACAAGTGTACTCAAGCTTGCAACGCACCAATGTCTCAGGGTAGCATATATATCCTAAATTGTGATATCAACATCTGACCAACCCGGACCAGCGGGCTCTCCCTCACTGTCTGACCTGCACTTTCCTTGACATAATAAACCAAACAATTGAGCAGTTGGGTGGAACATGAATTACCCCACTCCAGTGGGGACTATCCCAGCAGGCTGTTGTGAAATAGGGGCGGCACTAATCTACAGTAAGTAATTTTTAAGAGGCTCCCAAATGTCATTTTGCCTGGATGCTGAGGGATGGGTTGTAGCATAAAAGCCACAATTAGTATTATAGTATGTGAGGCTATTGAGCCAATCTTTCACTGTGGGGGAGGCCCTACTTCCCCATTTGAGAGCTATTTCCCTCTTTGCGAGCAAAAGGGCAATGGCTGTGAATTTGCACAACTTCTTCGGGAGACCCCACATAGCCCAACAAGGCGACCTCAGGTGTAGGGACCATCTCAAGGTGGGTCATTTGTGTTATTAATCTGAAAATGGATCTCCAGAAGTCCCCAATCTTAGCGCAGTTCCAAGTCAGGTGGGCAAAATAGGCTTGCGGGCTACCGCACTTAGGACAAAAGTGTGTGGTCGATTGGGATCAATGGAGTGAACCTTTGCCGGGGTCATATAGACCCTCCACAAATATTTGAAGTGTATGAGCTTATGTCTGCTGTTTAAGGAGACCTCTTTCGTTTGTGCACAACAAAAGGACCAGTGAGAGTCTTGAATTGGGTGCCCAAGGTCCCGGTCCCATGCCTCCTGTATCTTGGCCTCCCTGCTAGGGACTAATGACATACATGCTTTGTATAGCTTCGAGATTAGGTGTTCTCCCCTGGAACTTGTGACTAAGAGAGTAAGCGGAGGGAAGGACTCGGGCTCCAAAGGGTACTCCGGAATCTTAGCTCTGAGCGCCCTCCGTATCTGGCTAAATACAAATTGATCCATGAATGTTGCCTCACTGAACCTCCCGCCCACTGTGCTAGACAAATCATAGCCCCCTGGGAACAGATCCCCAATCTTATTTATTGACTATGTAGTGAGTGTACGCTGTGCCAGTTTTTCTTCCGTAATGGGGATCCAGGGGTTAGTATTGACAGGGATCTCCGATGAGTAAAGAGCGCCACCTCCAGTCACTTTCGTCAACTTACGCCAGGCCCAGCTAGTGGTGCAAACTGTTTGGATATCCCGGGGATCCCTGGGAAAGCCCCGCTGCAGCACCCTACATAGGGGCGCCGGGAGCACCAGGTCAGCCTCAGGTCTAGTGTAAGGGATCCGCGCGTCCGGGTGATACCAGGAGTGTGCGAAACTCCACTGAGCAACCAAATAGTAGATCTGAAGATTGGGGACCCCAAAACCACCTCTCTCATATGGTAAGGACATGGTGTCCCAGCTAACTCTAGGTCTTCCTCCCCCAGACCAATATGATGAGATGAGAACGCAAAGTGCGGAAAAAAGTGTTGGGGAGCGGGATAGCAATGTTGTGAAACAGATATAAAAACCTTGGGAGGACAATCATCTTCACAAGTGCAACTCGACCAGCAAGGGGAAGTGGGAGCCTCAACCAACGCTCGACCTGTTGCTCCAGGTTATGCGCCACAGGGCCGTAGTTTAGTCTAATAATTTGCTTGTTTTCTCTTTGGCTCCGAATACCCAAATAGTTGCCCGAATCCTCACACCACGTCAGCGGGAACTCACATTCCCAATGAACAGTGTTCGGCGTCAGGGGTAAAATTTCCGATTTTCCCCAATTTATACCCAGCCCTGAAAAAATGCCAAACGGATAATCTCTCTGATGAGCGGTTCCAAATTCTCCTGGGGGTTTCGGACATATAGGATGATATCATCCGCATATAGGGAAATTAGAAGAGGACCAGTTTTGAACTAGAGACCACTGTGCAGTTATCTTTCCTGGAAATGGCTAACCAGAGGGTCCAGTGCCAATATGAAGAGCAGTGGGTAGAGTGGGCAGCCCTGTCTGGTGCCGCGAGGGAGAGCGAACGAAGGGGACAGTGTGCCATTCAATTGAAGCCTAGCGGTGGGCGCGGTGTAAAGCAACGAAGTAAGGTTAATGAATCCCTTAGGGATACCCAACTTTCTCATCACTGCTAAGAAAAAGGGCCACTGCAAGGAGTCGAAGGCCTTTTCGGTAGCGAGTATGACAGCAGCCGCAGGGACCTCCGGAGCAATCCTATGTATTACTGCAAATAATGTGCGCAGGTTTAAAGCAGTTGACCTATGGGGGACAAAGCCCGACTGAGTCGGGTAGATAATGCGGTCCAGCAACAAGGCCAATCTCAGCGCAATCATTTTAGCCAAAATGTTGTAGTCTAGGTTTAAAAGTAATAACGGCCTGTAAGAGCCGCATAGAAGCGGATCTTTCCCGGCTTTTGGAAGGAGGATTATTACAGCCTCACGCAAAGTGAGGGGAAGTTCCTTGTGTTCGAGTTCTTCATTATAAACCTCTAATAGATAGGGCGCTAATAAGTTCTTATAGGTTTTATAAAAGATACCAGTAAAACCGTCCAGGCCTGGGGCCGTTGAGCCATTCATGGCATCTATGGCGCTACTTATTTCCTCGGCGGAGAATGGCTCAGCCAGAAACTGCTGCATGAACTTCTCAAGCCCCACCATAGAAATCTCTGCAAGGTAGCCATTACGGTCTCCCCCGCTATGCGTCACCCGTGTTGCATGTAATGTGGAATAATAAGCTAAAAATTCATCTTTGATATCTGGGGTATCGGTTAGGGTCTGCCCGGTTGAGGAACGGATGCAGGTGATGTATGAACGCCCGGCCGAGGGTCTCAGTAGCCGCGCCAACGTGCGGCCAGGTCTGTCACCCTCCCCATAACGCCTTGCAATAGCATACCTGCTTAAAAAATGAATCTCACGCTCCGCTGCTTCTCTGAACCCTGTCAAGAGTGTTAGTCGGTGGCTGAGCAGAGAGGGGTCAGGCCTTGCAACCTGATCTCTATCTAGCATATCTAATTGCTTCTCAATATGCCCAATCATACTATGCAAATCTTTTTGAACCCCAGAATGCTTAGAGATGCATACTCCACGCATAGAGGCTTTAAATGCCTCCCAGAGTATGTCCCACGAGCTCACTGATCCTTTATTCAGTTCAAAGTATTCAAGTATGGCCTCCCGAAGTTCGGAACTAAACACTTCATCCCTCAGTGCCTGCCCGGGGAATCTCCACATCCTGTCACAGCCCTCTGGTCTAGGGACGCGTACTTGCAATACCACTGGGGAGTGGTCAGAATATGTGCTAGGGAGATGCTGGGATGCCTTATACCACGTTGCCAAGTTGGCGGGAGACAAGCCAATAATCTAATCTAGTCCAAGTACCATATTGGGCGGCGTAATGGGTGTAAGCGGCATCTCCCGGGTTGCGCTGATGCCACACATCCACCAGGCCAACAGAATCGCACATATCCAGCAATATGTGGCATGCGCTGGGTTTGGTGTCTGACGAGTTGGGCATACTCTCTTGCGCAGGGTCCAACAGGAGATTAAAATCTCTGCCCATGCATGTACATTCTGCATCTAATTGTAGGAACTGTGTGCGAAGGCCTTGGAAGAACTCTGGACTATCGACATTAGGTGCGAATACGCAGATGAACGCCATACAGTGTCCCATCAAGTGACCCGCCACCATCGTGTAGCGACCCTCATTATCAATGTGTGCTTTTAAAAATTGGAAGGGCAGACATTCATGAATCATGACAGCCGTGCCCCGCGCATACGTTTTATACCCTGCAAAGTAGCGATGCGGTCCCCAGCCCGACGCGAAAGTGGTGGTGGCAGCTTTGGGCAGGTGTGTTTCCTGTAAGAATGCAATGTCCACCCTGTGACGCTGTAAATAATGCAAGACCTGCTTCCCCTTCCTAGCATTATTAAGCCCCCGGACATTCCAGGTGATCAGTGTCAGATCTGAAAATGTTGACAACCTACCCCGCTCCGACATCCCAATATATTAACAGTGATTTGAAGTGTGCGTCACAGTTATAGCATACCATGCTGCAGTGAATAAACAAGGTTAGAAATAATGGTAACCCAAAAATGATGACAATCCGTCCTAACTCCCCCACCCATCCCTGCGCACCCTTTCGCAGGGAATATCCCCAGTGAACACGTGAAGACATGCATCATGTAAACAGAATCAGTCCACGCTGGCCGCCGAACCACTGTTAGGGGGAGGCCCTGGAAGTGTCCTTGTTCTTGTGGCTGTTGCTTCCTTTATAGTCCCTAAAATATTTTTGCACCGCAGTGGGGGTATCAAATATGCGAGAACGACCCTCAACATCTACTCGGAGGCGAGCTGGATATAACATGACATATCGAAGACCCAGATTGCGCAGTGTTGCTTTCACGCCAGTGTACTTTCGCCTGGCCTCCTGCACCATGATAGTAAAGTCCGGAAACAGCGCCAATGTTGAACCTTGCCAGGATATGGAACCCTGCTCTCTCGCCAGCCTTAGCACTGTATCTCTGTCTCGGAAATTTAAAAGGTGGGCGATGATGGGCCTAGGTGGACAACCCGGATTGGGGCGGGGGCCAAGTGAGCAATGAGCTCTTTTGACAAGAAAAGGGGAGGTGAAGGCCTCTTTACCAAAGATGTCTGCAAGCACGGTTTCCACGAATAGATCCATACGCCCTGTGATGGACGACTCAGGGACGCCCAAAATGCGGACGTTATTGCTTGCCCCCAAACCCTCGTTCTTTATGGCGACGTCTTTGAGAATCTTTTCCATGCTGTCTAGGCGCTTGGTGAATTGTGCCGCGCCATCCTCTAGGTCCGACACCCTGCCCTCTACAGTATCTAGGTGTAAGAAACTGGCTCTATATATACTGCACCAAAGTGAGGTACAGTGTGTATAGAGTCCAAGAGTCCCCAAAGGTAGGCAGAGGTTAAAGTTAGATAGAACCTTACTCTCTAATAGTGGTAGCTTGGTCGAGCAGTAAGGCAGTATCAGAGGACAGTGTTAAGCATTTGATGTACACACTCAGTCAGCAAATAAATTCACACACTCAAGAACTGAACTCTAGGCCAATTGTTTTTGTATAAAAAATATACTGTTATTTTATTTTAGAACCAAGCAAGCCTGATACAGGTAAGCATTTAATTCTTCACAGTAAATAAGTTATTTGTTGTAAACAGTGTTAAAAAGCAATGAAGATTGTACTTGATTTGATTTACAGGGGATGCAGTAGGTTGCAATACTTAGTAAATGCAGTACATTGAAATGAATGGCTTTTTAAGGTAAATGCAGGTAACATTACTTCTGCGTTACTTTTGTAATCCAGTGCTGGACTCCTAGATTCAGCACTGGGACATTTACTTAAAACAGGTAAGTACTTACGTTTTTGTAGTTTGTACGATTTTTAAAGAATATTTTCAGATTTCAAAAGTCCACACTTAGATACTTTTTGGACCAGTACATTGAAATACATAGGCTTTTCCTGTAAATTGCAGGTAAGTTACTTTCGCGTTACTTTTGTAATCCAGTGCTGGACTCCTAGATTCAGCACTGGGACATCTACTTAAAACAGGTAAGTAATTACGTTTTAGTAGTTTGTACGATTTTTAAAGAATATTTGCAGATTTCAAAATTCCACACTTAGAAACTTTTTGGAACGGTACATTGAAATGCATTGACTTTTCCTGTAAATTGCAGGTAAGTTACTTTCGCGTTACTTTTCTAACCTCAGTGCTGGATCCTAGATTCAGCACCGGGACATTTCCTGCAAACAGGTGAGTAAAGTCGTTTTGGTTATTCACACAATTTTTAAGCAATATTTTTGGTTTCCAAAACTCCACACTTAGTCGTTTTTTCAGGAAAAAGGGTCAATGTTGTCCTATGGAGGAAAAACAAGTTATCGGTTTGAAGGTAAGTTTTCGACTGTGGGAGTTATGGTTCTGGGGTTAGACTCGGGGGTCCCCCAGGGTCAGTGATGCACTCTTGTTACACTCTCAGTGGCACTAGGGCGGCCGGGTGCAGAGTATTGAGGCCCAATGTTATCCTATGGCGGATAGGGGGCCTTCGGTTAGTGGCGGCTGGCGAGCAGGCCACTGGGTTGTGGGAGCAAAGCTCCTGGTTGTCGACTCAGGGCAAATGGGGAAACAAGTAGGCACAAAAAGTGCACCCTCAGCGGCACTGGGGCGGCCGGGTGCAGAGTGCTGTTTCGGCGTCGGGCGCCCTGTTGTTTTCTATGGAGAACCTCCGGTTTGAAGAAACACTGCAGGCTCGGGGACGAGGATCTTCTGGGTGCGACCACCACTTCGAGGGGTAAGTTGGGATGTCTTGGGTTGGTTAGGCACCGTTGGTTTGGGCACACAGGGCCGTGGGGCGCCGGGTGCAGGGGTGCCTTTTAGGGTCGGATTTTCTTACCCGCTCTGGTTGCGGTAGAGGGGATCCTCTGGATTGAGGCTGCAGGCGTCGTCTGGAGGCTTGAGGCAGGTCAGGAGTCACCGGATCTCGGGTCAGGATCGCCGGGGTGACCTTCTCTTGGTGTTTTTCCACTCGAGCTCGGGCCGGGTTCGGCGGGTGCAGAGTGGGCTGGATTCGCGGTTTCTGGCTGCTGCCAGAGGTTGCTGTTTTTGAAAAAATCCGGTGTTCACGGGAGAAGCAGTCTTTGGAAGTGAAGGCAGGCAGGTCCTCCGGGGTTCTTGAGGTTGCTGGCTGCAGGACACACCGGGATTTTGCAGGAAGCAGGTTCGAGGGTAGACAGGCCTGTAGGGCTGGGGCCAAGTCAGTGGGCGTCGTCCTCTTGTTAGCTGGCTGCACGGCTGTTCGGTCCATCTTCTTTTCTTCTTGTCGTTTCTGGATCTGAGGAAGCAAGGTTCAGGGTGCCCCCTGAATACTGAATTTAGGGGCGTTACAGGTAGGTAAGGGCAGGGACCAATGGGTCCCTTCAGTGGGGTGGGTACACCCCCTATTGTGCCACCCTCCAGTGGGAGGGGGGCAGGATCCTGTCCCTGGTTGGTTGGGTCCCCCCATCCTCAAGATGGCGGGGACTCAGAGTTGTGCTTCACCTCGCCTCCCCCACCTGAGGGGTGGAGTTGGCAGAGGTGGGCACACCTCCCTTCCTCACTTTGTTTTTCCCACCGGTTCTCCCGCCCAAAGTGGGGGTAGAACCAGTGGGGACCAGTTGCTGAGTACAGCAAGTGGTCTGGAGAAGCTCACAAAGGCGGCAGGCCTTTGAAGCTTCTCCTTCGTGGACCCTGCCCATCCTGGGGGAGGAGGCTTGGCACCTCGTCCCAGGATGTGCATTGTTTCAGGCCCCGAGAGCAGCAGCTCTCGGCCCAGGGGTCCAGAAACATGTCTGGTGGTGGCAGCCTAAGCAGCCACTCAGCCAGGACACTAGAGGTGGGTTAGGTTTCAGGGGGCATCTTCTAAGATGCCCTCTGTGTGCATTTTCATTAAATCCCACACTGGCATCAGTGTGGGTTTAATGTGCTGAGAAGTTTGATACCATACTTCCCAGTTTTCAGTGGGGCCATTATGGTGCTGTGGAGTTCGTAATGACAAACTCCCAGCACCATATACTCTTAATGGCAGCACTGCACTTACAATGCCCAAGAATGGACTTGGGCACTGTAGGGGTACAGGGCTCATGCCCTGTACCCTCACCTCTGGTATAGTGCACCCAGTTATAGGGGTGACTGATCTATGCCAGGGCAGTGGGTTGTAGGCATGGCACACAGGGATGTGTGCCATGTCGATTCTTCACTTTGTTCTGCACCAAGACACGCAGCCTGCAAAGGCAGTGTGTGTGTGTAAAGGTACAGTGCCTCTAAGGGTGGCACAATACGTGCTGCAGCCCTTAGAGGTCTTCCCTGGTCACAGTGCCCTGGGTACCTGTGGTACCATTTACCAGGGGCTGACCTGTGGCCAGGGATGCCAATTGGGTACAGTTTTGGGGAAAGAACACAGGCCCTGGGAACCTGATTGGCAGGGACCCAGGGCACATCAAGTTAAAGTGCATCAGTAGTCTGGCAAAAAGTGGGTGGGTTACTGCAACAGAAACCCACTTCCTTACACTAGGCGCTTCTCGTGTGTGTCCAATTTGGCGGCCATAGTATCCAAGCATTTTTCCAGGGTGTTGAAGCTGCCATCGAGGGCCTTGAAGCCTGCTCTCATTTCAAGGAGCAGTGCTCCCGACCCTGCAGGGGCATTGCTAAGGTTGGCTTCCTGTGAACCCCCCTTGGCCATGTTACCACCAGACTCCTCAGACTGCTCAGCAGGCTTGCCAGATTGGAGTAGCCGTTGTTTGGGGTCTTTACACCCTATTACGTCCCCGCAAGGCTCGTTGGTTGCCAGCCTGCCCTCGGGACCCAACCGGAGCCTTCAGCCGCCAAAATGGTGTGTAAGCCTGGCCCACTGCGACCCAATTTCATTCTCTGGGCCCCACAACAGGCAGCTCGGCATGGCAGGGTATCAGGCACCCACTTATGGGTCACGAGGCCCCAAAGCTCTGAAACAACCCACACGGCACCTTACAAGTACAGTCTCACCGCAATTTGAGCCCAGAATTATGTGCAGCAGCTTAACGGTGGATCAAGGAGCGTCGGTGCACAGTAACTTTCACCCCCACGATGCTAGGCCGGAGTTGCGCACTTCATTGTTTATCACCGTTATACAAAACGTCACTCGACAGGCACACGCACAGCCCAGCAGGCACGACCCCCCGTGGCCCACCCGGCTGGCCCGAACAGCCGGATGGCTGGCCCCCAGGCTCTCCCGCGGTCCCTCTCACTGCAGGGCTTCCGGGAGCAGGACAGGCCGGACTGCGGTTGTAGGTGCAGGAGGGGGCTGAAAGCAGGGGGGAGGGCCGCAAGCAGAGCGCACTCACCTAATGGCCAGCGGGGCCCATCTGATCGATTCTCCGTCGGGTGAGGCTGCCGGAGTGCTGCGAACCGTCGCTGTATTTCACGCGGCCTAACCTCTGGTCACGCCCTGCTCCAGCGCCATCCCCGCGCTCCCAGAGGCCTCCGCATGTGATATTTCAGGCCCTCAGTCACCCTGGACTGCTCCAACTCATGTGGGCACTTTCGTGCATTTAGGCCAGTCATCCCGCACTGAAAGCGGCCAGGATGGAAGGCAGGATGGGCTCGGATGTTGGGATTGCTGGCGGAGCCTCAGCGCTGCGTGGCCATCTTGGTCGGCAGCCTGGCCACACCCCACAAAGTGACAGCTTTCATTTGTGCAAAATAGAAAACAAATTGAAAAGAATATTAAAATCACCTTTCTTCAGCTAGGGTTTGAACCCTTGTCAAAGAGCACTTATGACCCCTGTGAGTTACCACTGTACCATCTGTTTTGCTGGACTATATGTACCCACAGTCTTTTCATCATAAAAACAGTGGGCTGGTCCTTCATCTATTTTCATGCTGTCTTGCTTTTACATGCCACAAATCCACACTTGCTTTTCATACTTCATAAACAAATAGCCCTTCCTTTCTTTCACTCTGGCACTTGCCCAATGCATGTCTTTATCTTTCACAACCATCCCCAAAGTCTCATTCCACAAATTAAGGGATTTCTTTCATAGCAAACCTTGCCCCCCTTCCACATGCCACAGCATGTCAAAAATGTCTGACGTGCACTGGCTAGACTAAAAAGGCCACAAATCTCACCAGACACTCCTGGGGGTGGGGGGTGGATTTACAAAGGGACATCTTTCATTTCGGTAAAATAGAAAAATTAAGGGAAATATTATAAAAACAAATTTCTCCTGGTGGGGTTTGAACCCTTGTCAAAACGTATTCTTTTCCCTCAGTAATGACCACTGTACCATCTATAACTATGATGAAGTATACTGCACGCGATTGTTTTTACACCACATTTTTTCTTCTTCCCATGTGCCACAACATGTCACACATTTTTTACATGGATTGGCATGACTTGGGGGCGCTAGAGAGCCGACGAACAAGATGGCCGCACTCCCGTGAGGCTCTGTTAGCCCGGGACCATAATCCGCTTGAATCCTCATTCCTAAAGTGGCGAAAACTGCCTTTAAACATGTTATGCCCAACGTGACTCACCGGGGAGCTGATGGGACGAGTGCGGACTCGCTGACACCGTCTAAGTAATCCCACGCAGCGCATCCCTATTTTGCGTCCTACGGCTGTTCAAGATGGCGGCGATGGTATTGAGCTAGCCGGGTCTCCATCGCCTGGCCCTGCCGTCTGGAATTGCCACGGAGAGACCCCGGCCGCCGCCGCTGCCAGGAACCAGGAGCTGCCCAATGCGGAGCTACCCTACGGGGAGAGGGTCACCCGCTGAGTGAGATCGGGACCGGCTGTGGTAGGCCTGTGCCGACGCTAAGGCTGAGCCGGGCTGAGCCCGCGCTGCTTCCCCCGAGCGACCTTGGGCCTCAGCTGAGGTGATGGGCCGCCCTGATGCGAGTCGCGAGATTGCTGATGCGGCTGGCTCCCGGATCCCCATTCACACACTCACCTGGGCCTGAAGGGATCGAGAGGAGAACCCTGCTGAGACGCGCTGCTAGAAGGGCGCTGATAGACCTGTGCGACCTGTACAGTGCCGGGAGGTGGCACGTGGAACGGTGAGGCCTTGATCCTGGGACGCAGAGCGGCCTTGCTGCCTTGTAATACTCGGTAAGACAGGCTGAAATGGACATTACCTGCAAAATCCAAGCAAGACACGCTGCTTTTCGTGGGCCCGGGCCCTCTTCAGCGACACAAGAATCAGGGCGGAGGGTGAAGAGTTGGGACGTGGCAGAGCCAAGGCTCGCCTAAATAACTGCACGCAGTCACAAACAGGCCTATATAACCGCCCGAGGGCACAAACTGGTGCCTGTTGACCTGAGTGGGATCTGCACACCCTGAGGGACAAGCGGAGCTAGCCGCTGCATCCTGATCTTCCTGAGAGGCATACAGCGCCCACCCATACCACGCAGAGGGGAGAATCATGGGTCGAACGGATGGCAAACAGGCCAAACTCCAATTCCCGGCCTGGAAAAACACTACCAATACCGCTGAAGACACAGACTCATGCCGGGAAGAGTAAAGCACAGCATCAACTACCCCACAAGATACAGATCTAAAAGAACTCCTCCTCATGATGTGCCAAAGCCTCAATTCCATCGAGTCCAAAATGGACACCATGAATATGCGCTTGGACTACATCACACAAAGGTTGGAGAAGCATGATGGCCGCATTACCGAAACGAAACAGCGCATATCCACCCTCGAAGACTCTTCCTCTGAGAACCGTGAACGACTCCAAGAGATTGATAAACTGTTAAAAACTATTGCTGCAAAGAATGAAGACTTGGAGGCGCGTTCACGCAGGAACAACATGCGTATAGTGGGGATCCCGGAGTCTACAGCAACTGGCCGCATGGAAGACTATGTAGAATGACTGCTGCTTGGGATCTTTGGCGCGGAGGCACTCTCCAGAGTTCTAGTGGTGGAGAGAGCCCATCGCTCACTTGCAGCCAGACCGCCACCGGGCGCGCCTCCCCGGCCCATACTGGCGCGGTTACTCAATTACAAGGACCGTAACACGGTTCTGAGACTAGCAAGGGAAAAGCAAGAACTGGTTTACGAAGGGAACAAACTCTCGATCTACCCAGACTTCAGCATGGCAGTACAAGAAGCGAGCAGGAAATTCCTACCGGTCAAGCAGAAACTCCAGCAAACCAACATACAATACTCGATGCTCTACCCTCCCAGACTGCGAATCCCCTACCGTGGGATGACACACATCTTTAACACCCCGCAACAAGCTTAAGATTTCCTAAAAACTGTTGAGAGACGGTCACCCGTAATTTGGGGATGGTGATCCCGGCTCCCGACGGACGTCACCTGCTCCTGAAGAAGACTAAGGCCAGGTCATTGTATGGAATTGGTCACCTGCATCACTGGTAAGACTATGCATTCCCTATTTCATTGCTAATCGGTTTGAAAATATGCGCCGGCCCTGGCGGGAATGGCCACACATGGACCCTGATGGAGCCTGCATGGGTGGTACTGCCGGAACTAATGAAATCGCCAAGCAATAATGACTTCCCGGGCACCTCGCTCCTGCGAGGTGCGCTGACGGCCTCTCTGGTGCATTCCCCCAGTGGGAATTCCCTGAATGATGTACTATGTTGAAGTTATGTTACTAATTGACTCATACGTTAGTATACTGCTTTTACCAGTCTTAGTTTTGTATAAGACACACCTCTTGCATGTTACTAAATTGTCGTTAATGAGTCTATTCTCCTGGAGGTGCCAACATCCATCCTTGCACAACACAACAGGCAGAACAAATAATGGGGGGTTTGGGAGGGATACTATTTACCTACGGGTTTGGGCCGCAGGTGTGGGTGGGGGCGGGCTTACTTTTGTTACACATGGCGGCGCTGCACAGATTAATACTGAGCACATACAATTACGAAAGCATAGAGAACGATCCATACAAACTCACCATGGCAGAACACACTGACCCCTCCGGTCCCAGAGAGGACAAGACAGATATAGCGGAGCCAAGAGCAGACAAGACCCACAGCTACACCTTCCTGACATGGAACATGCGAGGACTCCGAGACCCTCGCAAACACAGGCAGATCCTAGGATACTTAGACAGACACCAAGTGCAGGTGGCTATGTTGCAGGAAACACACTTGGACCCTAAAGCAGCACCCACCTTTGAAAAGAAATGGGCAGCACACAGCTGCTTCTCCTCCTACTCGACATATGCTAGAGGCACAGCAATCCTTATCAAAGCTAGCGTAAGATACTGCCCGCTAGGGACACTACAAGATACACAGGGCAGATTCATCGTGATGTGGGGCAGATTAGCGGGACACACAGTAACCCTGGTTAGTTGCTTCGCCCCAACATTGATGATGCCAGCTACTTTGACAAGGTATGGGGTCACATATTAGCAATAGGCTCCACTTTTATTATATGGGGAGCTGATTTCAACTTAGCACTAGACTCTCTTGCCGTTCGCTCACATGGCACCTCATCCTAACAACCGCAGGCAACCAAACACCTCACGGGCATCATGACAGATCACCAGCTCTTTGACGCCTGGAGGTCCCTCCATCCATCATGAAGGGAGGGCACATTCTATTCTAGCATGCACTCCAGCTGGTCCTGAATAGACCTATGGTTGCTGTTGAAGGGACTAAACACTTGGATCCAGGCTGTGACGCACTTGGCGCAAACCTCCCTAGACCATTCCCCCGTGCTCATGAGACTATACACGCCGGACAATGAATCCCCATATCGTTCCTGGTGACTCCAGCCCACAACCTTGCTAGATAGAGCCTTCTGTGAAGAAATACGTCAGGAAGTTCTTGAATTCTTCCCTCGCAATAAAAACAGTGTCTCAACACTTGCATGTGTATGGGAAAGCTTCAAAGTCACCATTCGGGGGATATGTATAGCCAAAAGCAGAGGGATCCTACGTTCCATCAGGGGAACACTAAATAGACTAGAAAGAGACATCAAAAAAACAGAGGAGCTCCTAACTTCCGCCCCTAGCCCACAGAGAAGGGTTCAGCTTAAAGAACTACTAATTGAATATTCCAATGAGGCGGAACGTGAATCTAAATTCCAATCTAAATATCATGTGGCCAGGACATTTGGCGAAGGCGAGTGTCCCAGCAGAACTCTGTCCGAGGCAACCAGACCCCCAGATTCGCTAATCAGATTTTGGAAATAATTGACGAGGAAGGCACTAGGCATATCGAATCGCAGGAGATCCTTAATATTTTGACTGCCTACTATGCAAAACTCACAAGCATAGAAAAGTCCCTCCTGACATAGCGTCCAACTTAAAGGACACTGCTCTTGGGTGGACCAACGACTCTCGCAGAGAGTTTCTGTCTGCCTATATAGCGGAGGATGAAATCCGGGCCGCAATAATGGGCCTGCGTTCCGGCAAGGCCCCGGGACCCGATGGGCTCTTGGTGGACTTTTATAAATGTTACATAAATGAGCTAGCCCCCTTCCTTAAGCAGGTCTTCAAGGAGCCCAGAGAGATTGGGACTCTTCCCATGACACTGCAGCAAGCCATGATCATATCCCTGCTCAAACCAGGCAGAAAGGCCAGCAGCTTTGAGGCCTACAGACCCCTGTCGCTCATCAACTGTGACACCAAGATCCTAGCTAAAGTCGTCGCAAATAGGTTGACATTGCTGATGGAGGGCCTGGTCCTCCCAGACCAGGCAGGTTTCATACCTGGCAGGGCCACCTCCCATAATCTGCGCACAACATTTGCATTACTACGCGACATTGACCCGGAGGTCAGCACAGCAGGTATCTGCTTAGATGCCATTAAAGCCTTTGATTCCCTGGAATGGGATTACATGTTCATAATATTGGGTAGAATGGGCCTTCTTCAGCCATTCCTGGCATGGAAAAAGCTGCTGTAGGCCCGGGCTGAGGCCATTATACAGATTAATGGTCTATACTCCAATCCAACCCCCATTATGCGAGGCACACGCCAGGGCTACCCTCTGTCCCCGTTGCATTTTGCTCTCGCCATCGAACCCCTCGCGGCCAAGACACGGCAACATCATAGAGAGCATGCTATACCATACTCCTTGTAGGAGAGTAGGATCTGCCTCTTATGGTTACCCCCACTTTTTGCTGGTGTTTCACTGTTTTTCGACTTTAGTCTGGCTGGGGCCCTGCTAATCAGGACCCCAGCCTAGCTGCTTCCTCTCTAAATGGATTGCTAGTACCTTAGGTACACTTCAGATTGGATTCTGGGGTGCCCTTATAAGTCCCTAGTATATGGTATACTATGTACCCAGGGCATAGGTACCCCAGGGGCCTACCAGGGGCTGCAGCATGTATTGTGCCACCCCTGGAAAGCCTACCAAAATGACACCACAGGACTGCTACAGCAGCCTGAGTGAGATGGTGCATGCACCCCTCACAGAGATGTAGGTTCACTATGTCTCACCAGCACTGCACATATAAACCTATCAGTCACCCCTATGGCAGGCCTTATCAATCCTGAAGGCAGGGTGCTTGGTTTTATGTGAGAGGGTGCCCATGCATGAGAAGAGCCCCTCTGCAGCTTTCGGAATCCCTTAACCGGAGCTGTCTGTGGTGCAGCCTGACCATATACTCTTAAGTGCATTATAACCTCGCGGTAAATGCTAACTTTGGAATGGCTGCACGCAAACATGTCGTGTTTGGTGTCAAACACTTTGGAATCCTACCCCCCGCCAGTTCTGGCGGCGGGGGTAGAATTCCACCCTTCTAGAGGGAGAGACATGTCCCCACCGGTATACCCGGTAGAAACCTTAAAGAGCCCTGGCATCACAAAATGGATGCTGCAGCCACAGACACGAGTCTGGCCTCCTGCTGCTGACCGAAACTCCGGCAGGGGAGGCCTGGACAATAGGTTTCCTGTCACAGGGAGGTGTGACCACCTCCCAGACAGGCCTTAGTGGATTGGAGCTGGGTGGGTGCACTCTCAGAGTGCTTTGAAGTCCTGCACTGGGGGCACATTTGGTGTCCCTGTGCATAGTCCAGTTCAAACCGGTTGCAGGGGCTACCAGCCCCTGCTCTGGCGTGAAACTGGACAAAGGAAATGGGTGTAGCCACCCCTCTTTCCAAACCCTCCCATAGGTGGGTCCCCAGAGTTAGTCCAACCCCTTTCTTAGGTATAAGTAAGGAACCCCTGGCAACAGGACTTTAGATATCCCTGGACGAAACTCTGCAACTGAATCCTGGAACTTCGACGCTCTACTAAAGACTAGAGGACTGAAGCAATCTCCCTTGGGGTCAAGGAGTGACTCCCCTGCTTGGCAGGCACCAACGAAGCATTTGACCGGTCTGCATCTCCGAAGCTCCTGCCGGACTCTGAAGTAATTGCAGCCCAGGAAGAGGATTTCCAGACTTCTTAGAGGCCGACCCGAGTCCCCAGCAAAACTGAGACCCGCAGCCCTCACGAGTGACATGGAACCAGAACTCCTGGACACCGTGCACATTTGCTAGTGCATTAACTTCTCGACGTCTCTTGAAGTCCTGCTTTAGGTTATTTGTAGCCCAAGCCCCGAGCACCATTTGCACTGAAGATTGTGGGCCTACACTCCACGAGTCTTCCGTGGGCCTGCTTCTTGCATTTCCGCTTGAGGCTCCTTCGTGATCCCTGGTCCCTCGACTGGTGGGTCCCTGTGAAGGCAACTCTGATTTTCCTTGGGCTTCCCTGGTTGCTCCAGACGTGCCCTGACTCCCCAGCGTGTGGTGAGTCCCTCAGACCTTGCTGGTCTGCACCGAAGCATCTTTCTCTTTTCTGCGTGGGTTGCTGTTGCCAAGGCTTGTTGTGTTCAATCCGGACATCAATGCTGCAGCACTCGACATCCTTTGTGGGACAGCTTGAATCCAGCTCCTGGTCATCGTCGACGCCTCCTGGTCCTCGTGGCTGAAGAGTCAAGCTTCCCCTCCTGCTCCTGAAGCACCCGACATCGGTGGGCATTCGTCTATCGTGCCCCTGGTCACTGGCAAGTGACCCAGACTCTGTCCCCTCTGCTTTCAGGTTCTTCTCATCTTCGATCCAGGCTTGGATCTCTTCGGACACTTTTCCTCTTCACGGCATCAGCACTTTCTTGTCTCCTGCCATTGAAAACGACGACGCGACCCGACACCATTTGACACCTATGCACCCGGCTTCCCTGGGTGAGGTAACTCGAGTACTCCGGTGCTCCCGTGGGTGTTGGCCCTAGAACCATCTAAGTCCAAAAGGGTTTGCTGCTTGTCCACTCCTAAGTGTCCTTAAACTTTAAAATTCCAACCGCGACTTTCCCCATAGAAGATAACGGGCGCTCGTGGCTGTGTTCTCACACTGCACGCGTCCCCCGTGGGTCCCCTGTGTCACTGCCTTGGGTGGTTCCTTGGAGTCCCAACGATTCTACAGGCTCTAGGCCTTGTGTCTAGTAAAGTCGTGGTTCTTATACCACTATTTTGATATATGGTTTGGTTCGCCCCTAGGGCCATTCGTATATTGTGCTGATTTACTGTGCTATTTGCTGTGTAACATATGTTCTTTTACCTCTAGCCTCATAAAGAGACTAGTAGGGTGTGTTTTAGAATAAATACATATATTTTATATATATACCTTGTGTGGTCTGCTTTCATTTGGTCATCCAAGAGATTATAGACTGGTAAAACAAGCTGCTTTACATTCCTTCAAGACTTAGCCTGAAGGCTGCTCTCCATAGCTACCACTAGGATAGCTTTCAATAAAGGTTGTCTTTAACCTATCATCAATAAGGGGTTGTTTGGACTGGTGCAAGGTGCCCACTATCACTAGTGGACATCATATACCAGGCCAACTTCTCACACTCCTCACGTCAAATACTAATATCATTACATGCCTACTATGTCACCCTTTATTTACGGGACCCACAGATTAGCCTCAAACCGATCCTAAGAGAGTTCATCAAATTTGGTTCCCTCTCCGGGATAGGGATCAACTGGAGAAAATCGCAGATTTTCCCGCTCACGCCCAGCACTGTTCAGTTCCCATTGAAATTGTGTGAAATGGAAATAAAATATCTAGGCGTGATAATAACAAGAAATAAAGAAGAAACGCTTCGCGCAAACTATGGCACTGCTATTGAAACCATCACTAACTGGGTGTATCGATAGATCACGATACCATTCTCATTGGCTGGCAGAGTGGCCTTGATGAAAATGGTCCTATTACCTAAATTATTGCATCTATTCATTAATATAGCCTATAACCCAGGATGCCCCTTCTTCGACACCCTCCTATCATTACTCATCAGACTAGCATGGGGTGAGAAACAACCCCGAGTGGGATGGCGGACCATGACACAAGCATTCCTCAGTGGGGGTTTTGAGGCCCCAGATATGGAGCTATATTTTCTGGCTGCTCAAGCCCACTACACAATATATTGGCTCCATCCGCCACCCTTTATGCCACACCTGGCCATCGAGCAGGGATATATGACTCCTACGCCCACGAACTCCTTTCTGGGAACGCGCGCCCCTGGAGTAGCCTATCACACAGTAACCTGCACTAACGAAGCCTGGGAGCACCTAGCTTAATTAGTGGGCAAACCGACACTGTACTCCTCACTTGTGCCTCTCCCGTACCTCTCGTGTGCGCAAGTCACACATGAGGCTGTATGCCGCGAGATGCTCCGTAGGAGAGACCTAATCTGCTAGGGCGACCTTTACCGGGGGGTGCGTTCGGGGAAAGGCAGGAGTTATTGACTGGGGATAATGTCACTCCATTGGAGATATTTCTTTATATAAGACTGCAACACAAACTTAGGGCCAATGTCCCGGGATTCCCTCAGGAACCCCCAACTCTATAAACACTACACACCCTGTTCAAAATGGCTGGACCGGAGCACGCGGTTTCCAGCATATACTGGGCCGCACTGCTCGAGAGGACACAGCCGAAACACGGGGTCAGGGAGGCGTGGTATCATGACCTGGAGCTGCCCTTGACGGACGGGCAGTGGACATATTGCTGCACCCAGACGGAAGCTATTACAACAAGCAGTCGCTTACGAATCATACACTTCAAATACTTGCATCAAACTTTCTATACACCCACGTGGCTCTACAAATACAAACTGAGAACTGACGACCTATGTGAGAGATGTCATCAAGCGGGGGCGGGCTTCTTACACCTTGCATGGCAGTGTTGCGAAGTTCATGGGTATTGGCGTGAGGTGATCGCTGCTCTGTCCCAAATGATAGACACCCCTCTTGCCGTGTCCCCCCTACTGGCGCTTCTGGGCTACACGGCTGAAATACAAACATCATACAGAAAATTTGTAGCAATGGGTCTGTTGCCGGCCAAATGGAGGGTGGCGTGCAGATGGGGCAGAGGGCGGGCCCACAAATTTAAGGAATTGCTAGCAGAACTTATTTATTGTAAGAATCAGTTAATGAACTATGCGGAACTCCTGCCAGCCTCGTCTCGCCCAAGAGACATCTGGGAGCCCCTGATGGATTATCTGAGGGAACACTCGACCTGAACCTGTGTGCTTTGGGTTTGGGTGCACGAACTGGACTTTCAGCTGGGGGCCCTGTGGGTGGGGAGGAACTCACGATAAGTGTATTTCATTTGTCTGCCTATGTCTCATTATGAACAAACTGGAAGTGTGGAATCGTTTCACAATGTTGTGTCCATATCATAGTGAAGGTCTGTGCTTAATTAACAAACGCCTGTTAAAATGCTATTGCGATCTGCTGTAGATACTACATTGCAGAATTACCTCTAGCAGTAGGTATGCTTATCGTCCATGCTGTGCATTTATACGCTGCATCGATGTATGTTATGTTTCTATGTAAGTTGAAAAACCCAACAAACACATTTTTTTTAAAATGGATTGGCATGACTTAATAGGCCACAAATTTCTCAGACAATGCTCGGGAGTGTTTACAAAGACATTCACTTTCACATCAGGAAAGTAATTAAGAATTTAAAAAATAGATGAGAGGCTAGGATCCTGGTCAAAAAGCATAACGGCAAACTGAGGGCCCCTGTGATAAAATAGAGAGAGAGAAACAAGGGGAAATGACACAAGAAGGACAAAACAAAACTCAGATCTTCCTCGGAGGGTCAAAAAGCTTCATTATAAATTGGATTTTACATAAATGTAGTAGTTTTATAATGATTACATTCTGGCAAAATGTACTTGAACAGACTGTAGTATCTTGTGAGTTAATAGTGACAGAACCCTTTTGGGTCCTGATTGTCTCCCTAGAAACGTGAAGTAAGTGTTAGAGCGTAATGCATTGATTGCTGTTTCAGTATGGTGAGTTGCAGTTGCACGTACACGTACACAAATAAAGTCTCCCTGCGTAGCATAGTCATTGGCGAGTAACTGGGCTGGGAAGACACTGCAAAGACCATATTTCATGATTTCTACTTCTCTTACTATGCTGGATTTGTCCTACATGCCACAAATTCTCAAGTTTTTTTAGGCTTCAAAGAGAACTAACCAGTACTCTGTTTTTTTACCACTAGCCTCAGATGTCTGCTTCTACCAAACTTAAGCATTATAAACCATTCTCGTTCACACTAATCATGTACATGTAAAATATTTCTGACATGCTTTACTGTATCTAATCATGTAATAAACCTCTCACACTGTGCCAGTTAGTGATTTCCAAGGGCACCACTTTCACATGGGTAATACAAGAGTTAGAAAAATAAGCAAAGGCTCTGAATTAATGGGTTAACCCTGGCCACAATATATCACGTATTAGTATCCTTGCCATTGTAGTGTTCTGCTGAACACAGAACTTAACTACTGTTCCTTAGCGGCTTTATTGACACCCATTCATCACATGCATCACCAGGTAGGTGACACTGCTAATAACAGGGGCTGGGTGCACAAGTCTGGGACAAGTTCCATGATGTAACCTGTGTCACTTTATTTACTAGCATATGCATTGAGGGTCGACAACACCATAACCATGACACTAAGGGGCCCATTACGATACGACTCGGATGGCGAGCCGCATCGTAATGGGCCAGTTGGATTCCTTTCCGACCGCCTCATTTTGATGGAGGCGGTCGGAATGGAATCAGACCGGTCATTCCAGCTGGCTTCCGACTGGCTTGGAGAAGCCGTCTGCCAGTAGGAATGCGGTCTGCAATCTCAAGGGTGGCTCTTTTCGCCCTTGAGATTATGATCATGGTTTCCGACATGGTTTCCATGCCGGTCTGTCTGAGATGGAAACCATGTTGTAAAGCGTGTTCGAGGGCCCCAGCAGGGCCCCTTTGGTGCACGGCCTCCCGTTTGAGGCCGAGAGGACCCCTTGAGGTGCCTACCACGGGGTGCAGGGATGAACTACACCTCCCATTTTAATATGGGAGCATGCATTACGGCTGGTTTACGGCCAGAATGCATGTTCCCATAGTAAAATATAGGAATGCGACAGAACAGTGTTCGGTCGCATCCTAATGGGGCGGTCGGGCCGACGACCGGGTGTCAGTCGGTCCCATGACTGAGTCAGTGTCGGGCAGAAGTGATAACACCCAACATTTTCATGAGCCCCTATATCTTTTTGGAGTTTGGTGGGTGGCCGTCAAAAACGATGTCCGCTGTTCACAATGCTTTTTGTAACTTCATAGGACCCATTGTGACAGCTGTTCCTCTGAAGGTACAGAGAAGAGATCATTGCTGGGCTGGAGGTTAACTCTAAATCTGGTGTGCTGTAGTCCATCATAGTGGCGTATGTAATTTCTTCCACCACCCTGACTGACAGACTACCGCCTATCAATTTATACATTGGGCCCTTAAAGCTCAAAGATCTTTCACTAGTCCTGTTCTGACATTATGCGACATTTTAGATACATTTGTTCTGAAATGAAAGACACAGACATCAAATGAATAAAATGTAACCTTTTTAGACTGGATACAACCAATATTCTCTCTGCTCACTGACTAATACTTCATTCTAGGTGTAAACCCTGAACTTTGAAGAGCTTGTAATGTGCTCTTGCTTTAAGTATTGGAGCTTCTCTCTTCCTTGTTGTTTTGCAGAAGAGTTTAAAGTTGCTATGCGCTGGTGTGTGTAGGCAGTATTTAGGACAGCCTATATTAAACTTTCACAAACTCTGAGATTGTTGGCAACTCTGACAATCCTACAGTTGCAAAGCAGGGTGAGAGAATGTAGTGCAGATAAGAACCACATAGAGTACCTGTAAGAAAATGAATTATTACTCTTGAGTAGGTAATGGGTCAGCAAAGTAATAAAGTCACAAACATTTTTGGTCCAAGCTAAGGTTTCAGTAATTTAAACCTAAACTAATCCCCTGGTAGATATAGCACAAAGCAAACACTGTCAAATTAGAGAAAATGTGTAAAGCATTCAAAAGTACCAAAACACTTAAAAGTTTAAAACACAACACAATAATAATCCAACTCCAGTCTACAAAAATAGATTAAAATTGAATAAACAGATTGACTTCAAAACAATGAAAAACCAGTAAGAGGAACCTGAAGTATTATTTTTTCACAAGAAAGTGTGTCAAGAATATTTCACTGTTCATGGGGGACCTGGAGCTAGGTGCAATTTGAGGCAAACCAAGATGGAATGCAGTCAGATACACCAAACCGGTTCATTCAGGTTGAAGATTTTACCTTAGGACTTAGAAATGGAAGTGGAGATCCTTGAGCGCGGCAATGTTGCAGGCTGTACCAGAAGAAGTTTTCTGGAAGCCAGATAGTTTTTAGGCAAATGTCTTGCTGAAGCTGTTGGTTTTGGAGGGGGTGGGAGATGTCCGAATTTTGTGTCAAGTAAGTACTTTTGTTTTGTTGAGTCAAGATTTATACGTTTGGACTTAGGGCCTGGTTATGAGTTTTGTGGTGTGAGAGCGGGCCGCCACACCACGCCACTGCCCCTCCCACACTGCTGGCCAACCACCAGATTAAGAGTTATCTTGTAGTCTGGCAGGCGTCCTTTGTCGTTCCCACGGTGGTGCCTATTAAAAAGGCCTCACAATGGGAACGCCAAAGCCAGTTCCTGCACGGCATGGACTATAACGTCCATACCGTGCAGGAAAGAGGGTGCATGCAGAAAGTGCCCCCATGCATGCATCCCATGGCCCTGGGGGAACAGGGGGCCTTGTAACGCACCCTTTTTATGGGGGGCTCACCGCCATGAAAACGTTGGATGTTAGGAAATAGTAATATGCTTGTCGGTGCTGTAGAGGTACTTCCAGCTTTTTGTGGTCCTCAGCCCACCGATCCACCGCCAGGGATCGCGGATCTCTGGTGGTTGTGGTGGTCCTATGGCGGTCTAACTGCCATCCATGTAATACGGTAGTCCAACCACTGGTGTGGCGGTTCCTGCACTGCCACCGTGGGTTTGACGGTTCATCTCACCACCAAACTCATAATCAGGCACCAAGTTCTCAGAGGTCAGTATCCTCCATCTGACAAGGCTAAAGGTTCTATCTGATGATGAGTTCCACCAGCCTGGATACCTTCTCATAGAGGACCAGCTGAAACAGATTTGCTGCTGCAGAGAAGCTCCTTGCACGAGAAACCTTTTTCTTCAACCCACTGAACCTGCACTCTTGTGGGATTGGCTCAGATGGTTGGTCTCACTTCTCCTATGGCTGGCAGTTCAAAACCATTCTATGTCCCAACTTTTCAGAGATTGCAGCAGAGGTCTAGTTAGACACACCCAAGTGTCCCACGACCTCAGGGACAGCACTTAGAAGTTTAGGCTCAGACTTACTAACATTTTTCATTGTGGTTGTGTCACTTTTTGGAGCAGCCACAATTCAAAATGCTATTTGAGATTTAGAAAGCCACTCAAGGACCAATTTGTGTCACCTTGCGTGGCTCTGTAAAAAACAAAAAGTGAATCATGTTGGTTACACTGTGTCGGGTTAGACGTTAAATGGGGGACCATGAGCATTGCCATACACCCAACCTTGTATTTTAATGCATTCATGATTTACTGAAGGTAGTAAACCTGATTTAATGTGAAAATCGTGGCACCTACCTGAGAGAGCAGTAACAGGGAGAAATAGCTTAATTTTGCTTTGTTACTTCGTCTTTGCGCTTTATTCTGCAGCTCACATATTCTATCAATCAATCAATCAATCAGGGATTTGTGATGCGTGCTACTCACATGTGAGGGTCTCAAGGTGCTGGGGGGGAGAAACGTGCAGCTACGTCTTACCCAAAGATCCAGGTCTTGAGGCTCTTCCTGAAGGCAAGCAGAATGGGGGAACGTCTGATGCTGAGCGGGAGTTCGTTCCAGGTCTTTGCTGCAATGTAGGAGTAGGCTCTCCCACCCGTTCTGGCTCTGCGGATGCAAGGGGTTTCGGCAAGGGCGAGGTCTGCGGAGTGGAGGTTTCTCTTGGGTGCGTAGAAAGAAACTCTTTCGTTGAGGCACTGGGATCCGGTGTTATGGAGGGATTTGTAGGCGTGAGTGAGTAGCTTGAAGGTCACTCTCTTCTCGACGGAGAGCCAGTGGAGGTTTCATATGTGCTGGGTGATGTGGCCTTGTCATGGGATGCAGAGGACGAGTCTGGCAGTGGTGTTCTGGATGGTCTGGAGTTTTCGGAGCAGGGTTTTGTTGATTCCGGCGTAGAGGGCGTTTCCATAGTCCAGTCTGCTGGTTATGAGTGCGTGGGTGGGTGACGGTCTTCCTGGATTTGGGGGGATCCATTTGAAGGTCTTACGGAGGATGCAGAGGGTGTTGAAGCACGTGGGGGTGACGGCTTTGACCTGTCGGGTCATGGTGAGGGATAAGTCGAGTATGATGCCGAGGTTGTGGGCGTGTTCCGTAGGTGTGGGGGGGTTGTCGAGGGAAGTGGGCCACCAGGTGTTGTCCCATGTGGAGGGGGTGGGTCCGAGGACTTCTGTCTTCTCTGAGTTGAGCTTCAGGCAGCTGCTGCTCATCCAGGAAGCTTAGTCTAGTGGTGTCGGGTTCCTTTGTGAGGGAGAGGATGAGCTGGGGATCATCGGCATAGGATACTATGTTGAGTCCGTGCTGTCTGACGATGGCGGCGAGGGGGGCCATGTAGATGTTGAAAAGTGTGGGGCTGAGCGATGATACTTGGGGTACTCCACAGCTGATCTCTGTGGGTTTGGAGAGGAAGGGCAGGAATCTGAGTCTTTGGGTTCGGCCGGTGAGGAAAGAGCAGATCCAGTCGAGGGCGGTTACCTCTATGGCGGCATCGTGGAGTCTGGCAGTGAGTGTGCGGTGGGAGATGGTGTTGAAAGCTGCGGAGAGGTCAAATAAGTCAAATAGGTCAAATAGGATGAGGGCCGCCATGTGGCCCTGGTCGAGGAGAGTACGGATGTCATGTGTCGTCTGTGACGGCTAGGAGGGCGGTCTCAGTGCTGTGGTTGCTGCGGAATCCAGATTGGGAGGAGGAGTCGAGGATGGAGTTAGCTTTGATGAAGTTCGTGAGCTGGTTGTTGACGATCTTCTCAGTTACTTTAGCTGCGTAGTGGAGGAGAGAGATAGGTCTGCAGTTTTTGAGCTCCATCGGGTCAGCGGAGGGTTTCTTGAGAAGGGGCTTGACTTCTGCGCGTTTCCAGTCGTCGGGGAACATGCTTGTTTCAAAGGTGGAGTTGATGGTGTGGAACAGTTCGGGAGCTATGGTGGCGGCGGCTCTGTGGAAGATGTGCGGTGGGCAGGGTTCCGTGGGGGCTACTGAGTGAATGCTCTTCATGGTCGTGGCGGTGTCCTCTGTAGTGACTGGGATTCAGGCTGAAATGGTAGGCTGGCTGGTTTGCTGGAGGTAGGTGAGGTATGTTTCTGCACTGTTTTAATATTGCTTCAAAAATCTATAACTCCAGTTATACGTATGCTATTCCGTTCATTTTGTTGTCTAAATTAAGATAAAATTACACTCAATTTGTATAAATTGGTGTCGGATTTCTCTCAAGTAGTGTCAATTAATTATTGTCCATGTTGGTACTCAAATCATTAACACATGTTCCTCTAGGAAAGCCTGATTGCTTTTTGACACTCTACTTACTAGGACTAAGCTAATGATGTATTACTGTGAATCCAAGGACCATCTTTGGGGTATGAGTATAGTATTACAAGGTAGGGCTCCCCAGCCATAATATATAATATTCCACTTTCCTACAGGTAGGCCTAAAGCCATGTTTTGTACCATCAGTTTAGTGGATGGTACACTCAGTGCTACAGTCCAATAGTGGCATTTAAATTGCCGGCCTTGGGTACACTTTTTACCACATACTAGGGGCTTAGAAGTAAGATTAAATATGCCAAGTTAGAGTATACCAATTTCATCAATTTGAAAGGAGGAGCACAGGCACTTCACCAGTGGGAGGCAGGTGTAACTTATACAAAGTTCTATAGCCAGCAGTAACAGATATGGCAAGACTTTGGGTATATGTAATGCAAAAGATGTTCATTTTCTAAAGATATATCACCGATTTTATGTTTTACCACCATACTCAATTTTACTTGTAGAAAATATTCTGATTATTTATTTTGTTTTACCTGACTGTTTCATCTCAGAAAGTCCACTAAAATTGTTGGCCTTTTGAATTGTGACAGTTGTGACGTGTTTTTCCACCTTTTTGCAAACATCTACACCGCAATTAAGTGCATTCTATATTAATACCAGTTTCAATTATTAATACCATGAATTTACTTCTTCCAGTTTTTGGAGAATCGTTCAAATCTCTTACTTACTTTTACTTTTAGCTTTAAAGCTTACATGGAAAAGATACTTACCATTTAACATTTCTTACAAGAATTATAGTCCTGTGTTATTTGATTTTGAAAAATTTATATTTCAGTATAGTACGTTTATAAGTTGGCTTTACTGTCAGGTGTAAAGTGTGTACACTTACTTAATATTTTCAAAAGTTTGATTCACAAATAATGTTTTACATTAGAATTTTCCAAAATGATAAGCTGCTTCCATTCTATTCTTTCCATGCAAACATTTTTATTTTATATTATACGACAACACACAGATAAATGTACAACCATTTAAGATTGTAAATATTGCTTATCTTTTATTGTCTTTGCTCATTTGAAAATGTATCATTACCCTTGCTAGCTACATTTGTTAACATGTTAATGGTTGTAAGATTTTCCCAATTTAAATATACAATAATAGCAGTTTGCCTATTGTGGTTGTGCTTCGAAAATGCCTGGTTAATTCAACCTTCAATGTTTTACAGTCTTTCACTGATGAGTAATACACTACATAGTTTGAGGTTTATGTGAGTACACTTTTAACTAGCCCATTTTAATTTCTATTTATTAATGCCACGATAGACATGTATGTATTAGTTACAATTTTATTTTGGTAATAGGTAATGAATTATTGCAGTTTTCAGAATAATAACAGATTATGAGGTATGTGTTGTAAAGAGCAAGGCTTACTAATTCATGACAATTTATTTTTATGCAAATCTTCCCGATGCCCTCTGCAAGTGTACAACCTCATTTTCTTGCACCACATGCCCACATTTTCAATGTGAGCACTTGATCACAGGAGAAGGCTAAACGTCAACCCATAGTTTTAGCCATTTTCATCAAAATACATGTTTTAAAAAAAATAAAATATGAACTTTTTATACTGAGTAGACACACTCAAATAAAATCTTGTTTTGTCTCAAAAGGAAACTCCATTTTTAATTTAAAAACATTTTTCAATTATAACCCCCATATGTGAGTCTCCTAATGCCAATAAATCTCATTGAAAGATTATGCTCCGCCTGACCAGGTTTTATTATCACATACCAGATTTACCTACCATAATGCTAAAGATGCCTACTTTATGCAAGAATGTCCACCGTTTTGTCAGGGACATAACTGCAAAATGGATGCCCACTATAATGCTAAGAACCTCCACAACATGTCAGTCATAGACAATATTATTCCAAGAGTAGCCAGAATGATGTGACATATGGTCACAAATATGCCATGATTACTAACAATGTGGCAATTAAAGCTGCCATTATACAATAATTAGTTCAAGGATGCCTGACTTAAGCAGTATTTAACATTATTAAGCCAGTGCAAACATAATAAGAAACAGTTATCATTAATCACAAACGGTCATAATTATGGCAGAGATGTGCTGTACAAACAATGTGGAAAAATATCCATACATTCTTATGAATACTGTACACAGACCAAGTTCTTTAATTCTCGGCCCTTGCAGCATCAATTAGAACAATAGGAGACTCAGACCTTTTCCCATACCATAGACATTCAATACTAATTTCCATAGGCTTTGATAATCAGTTGGCTGTGGCTCCTGAACATTTTTGGGGATCAGCTTAAACAACACCCCTACTAACGTGTATGAATTATTATATGTACGTAGTCAACTATCATATTCCTTAATTTCCTGCAACGCATCATGTCTAAGGAGATTTTCTCAACAACCCACTGCAGTTTCCTTCTTATCAAACTGGTATATTTTATGCTTGCGTTAGACTTGTAGCACAAAATCTCAGGCCTTAAAGAGGTACCAGAACACCAACTTCCCAGCTACAAAGACATTTAAACATGGTCCCTCACCAGGTAGTTTTTCAATTTACACATCTACATTCTACTATTACATAATAACACACTTTTTAATTAACTTCAAAGCAGTTGTTTTGTCTAAATGTTGGATAGTAGGAAAAAGATCTCACATTTTATTAGTCGAATTGTCAATCTAACTATGCATGGAAGTGGCCACAACATTTTATTTCAATTTTTGTTTTTAGTAATATCGACAGATTGAAGACTTTATATCTGGGCGCAGCAGTCATTAGAGCAGGGTATTTTAGTTTAAATGTATTTGAAAATAAAGGGATCATTTATAATGCTGACAATCGGGCTACTACTTATGATTGAATGGGGGATCCCCCAGTAAAAATTCTCAGACAAACAGAGGGCCCTGAAATTGTAGGTCTCTTTCACACCTTTCACATCTCTTTCCTTTAAATGTCCTCCCCTCATTTAATTGTTCACCCCTGTAGGTGGCCACACAAGATTAGATATTCAGTTCATGTTCACTATATTAATTCTGTTTTCAATTTAATGTGTTTCAGAGGAACGAGATTGACCACTTCCATACTCTTGCAAAATGTAATGTGAACCATGTGCGGTTCTATAGGGGCTGCCCCAGCTGTGAGGGTTGCATCCCCCTGCGTAGGTTGAGCAGATATGGTTCATAATTGGCCCGCCCCGAAACCCAACGAGAGTCTCCTTTCTGTAAGGGCAATTTCTTTCTATAAAACCGAAGTTTCTCTGGCCAAAAAGGTATCTAGAGTAGTCACAGTTACCTCCTCAGTTGCTGAAGGCTTTTTCTTCCCCATTGTGGTTCAGCGGCAATGGTGTGTGACTTTAGTGGGAGGCCCAGCTCAACCTTCTCCGTGGTCCGGGCTGCGTTTGAGCGCCTCCTGGCGCAAACAGAGATCGTAGGCGGTTCCTCCCCCAATGCTTGGTGGGGGACCTCCAAGCAGGTTTCGTTGTACTGGCAACAGCAATGGGGTCTAGATCATGAGAGGGAGCCAAGGGAGGTGGCCCAGCCCAGCCTCGTCCGGCCGCAGACGGGCCCGCCCTGCACACGTCCAGCGCCGCGGGAGCCCTGAGCAGGTTAAGAAGCGCCTCTTGGCATGCGATAGCACGTTGGTGGCTCCGGCCGCAGGGTAGGCCGGGGAATGGAGTCCCCGTTAGGCTCTAGGTGGCTGGCAGGCGGTGTTAGTAGTGATGGGCTCTGGGTAGCCAAAGCTGATGCCTGTGGATGTCTGCTTGCAGGCCAGTCTCTGCTTCTTGGACTGGCTTGGAGAAGGAAAGCCAGCGACCAATCACAGAGTGTGTGGTGCAGGAAGCTGCGAGCAGTCACAGCTGCAATCAGAGTGGTGTGATTGGCGCCCCCGGTTCTCTGAGGCGCTCCCACTAGGAACAGGAGTCGCAGCGATTCAGCTAAGGGGACCGAGCAGCAGGACAAAAGCAGCCCGATCTCTCCTCAATCCTCCTCAGCCCTCTAGAGGTTCCCGGGAGGGGCTCCCATCAACAGGCTGGGAGGCACAGCTCCCCGGGCTCAGTCGCAATGCAGTGGGATAGGAGGGCGCTGTCAAGAGGACTGCGCCGCATCAGCAGCTCCTCCCACCAGCAGAAGCTGCAAAGGCACTCTCACTCCTCAAAGGCGAAAGCCGCAAGTCCGAATCTTGCACCCTGCACCAGCCCGGCTTTATCCGCAACGGGAGGGGGAGCGTAGGCTGAGGCGAATTCTCCTACCTCCGCCGCGGCCGTAACAGCTCCCCGCCCGTGGCTCGATCAAAGGTGGCCCCACAATCTCGCAGCTGGCAGCAAGCTCCCGCCAGCTCGGTAGGCAGCAGCGAGCCCAGTCGCCTCGGTAATCTCCACCTCAGCCCCTCACTGTTGTCCAATGACTGAAAGGTGAAAGGGATCTGGAAGGTAGTGGCGAGATCAGTCCGCCAGATAGGCAGCAACACCACAATGGTCCGAGAAGATTGGCCGCAATAAAACACGTTTGGCCAGAGGGATGCGCTTTCCCAACACACCATAAAGTTAGATGACACATGTAGTTAGGAACACTCCGCCAATCAGACCAACACCACACGCACACTGCACACAGTGATCATGTGCTCCCCATGCCATCTGGACACATTACCCACTGGCCGCATTGTGTCCACGCAAGGTCACAAGGTCGAGACCCACCTGCACTCCTCATCAGGTGAACAAATATACATCCCCGTGACTAGTCCCGGGATTACTGTTCTAAAAGAATGTACACATTGCTTTATGACAAGTTGTGAAATGTATGAAATAACGGCCAACACCAATGTACTTTGAGACAATCTTCAGACCCCTACTCTGCTGCTGCTCTCTCGCCTTCTGCATTTAATTAAATAAACTGTTCCTGTTTTGCCAAATGCCTCTTGTCTTTTATTTGTTATGGTAAATCCACATTCGAGCAACAAGGACTTGCAGCTCTTAGTGGGGAAACAACCATTACAACGCAGTCATTACAACGCACTACCTTTACAAAGCAGTCATTACATCGCAACATCCTTTACATCGCATGCCATTACAACGCAGCCATTACAACGCATGTCACTCCAACGCATGTCAATCCAACGCATGTCACTACAACGCATGCCATTACAACGCATACCATTACAACGCATAGTTTTTACCCCTACACTATCCAACATTTACCCTACTGTTGCTCTTACTGGAGTGGTAATAGTAAATTTTACCCCTACACTATCCAACACTTACCCTACTGTTGCACTCACTGGAGTGGGAATAGTAATTTTTACCCCTACACTATCCAACACTTACCCTACTGTTGCACTCACTGGAGTGGGAATAGTAATTTTTACCCCTACACTATCCAACACTTACCCTACTATTACCCGAAAAGTATTATGCGTTGTAATGGTATGTGTTGTAATGGGAAGCTTTGTAAGTGTAGTTTCTAAAAATGCGTGTAGTGGCATGCGTTGTAAAAACATGCGTTGTAATGGATGTTGCAATGTAAAAACCGAATTGTAAAGGCATGCGTTGTAAAAGTTTGCGTTGCAACATAATATATACCTCTTAGTGTGCCAGCTCTTAATGTGCCGCTCAGTTAAGTAGCCTCCATTGCAGCTCTTAGTGTGTCAGCTCTTAATGTGCCGCTCAGTTAAGTAGCCTTCCATTGCAGCCTGGTTTTGTTATGGTAAATCCACAGTCGAGCAACAAGGACCTGCTGCTCTTAGTGTGCCACTCAGTTAAGTAGCCCCTTAAAACATGCCCCAGGCCTTCCATTGCAGCTTGAAGTCAGTTTTATAACCCCTGGCTACCGTTAAACTCCCCTTTTATTGCATATAAGTCACCCCTAAATTAGGCTCCTAGGTAGCCCACAGGGCAGGGTTCATTATAATTGCAAGTTTGGACATGTACTTTTACGTTTTACATGTCCTGGTAGTGAAAAACGAATACATTCATTTTTCACTACTGTGAGGCATACCTCTTCTAAAGAATAGCATTGGGGTGCCTTATTACATTTAATAAATGCTAACTTTTGATTGGGAACAATTAGACTTTTCATGTTATGTGTCTGAGAAATTTGTTAGACCTGTCAGCCTTTGGGTGGTCTCCCCTAAGTTTTGCCCTCTCGCCTCCCACTTTAGACTATACCTTTTTGTTGGACTTAGGACTCTGGGCACCGTACCACTGCTAATCGGTGCTAAGGTGCAGGTGCTCTCCCCTAAAACATGGTGATATTGGCAAACCTGCTTCAGGCCTCTGCCATTGCAGTGAGGCCTACCCCTCCATAGGCTAGCATTAGGAATTCCCTTATATCCCTTTAAGTGATAACTCCTGCATAGGAAGGAGTAGATATATCATGTTTGGTATGGTTGGAATGGTCATGAGAAATCCCCCCTGTTGGTCTTTTGGGTTTTGACCTTAGTGTTGCAGAAATGCCACCTTTGGAAAGTGGACATGTCTCTGTCCTTCCCTATGTCATGTCTCTTAGGTTTGTTCCATCATGTATATACCAATTGCATAGATTGTGTCCCATCCACTCGACATAACAGTCTTACATAGGTGACCTTGTACCCAGTAGCTTCCGTCTGTCTCTCCGACAATGGGCTCTTGGTACCATATCTTAATCCCTGTACCTGACGTACACAAAACATGTCCCAAGGCATGGTAGATTTATTCTGTTCAAGAGTCACCACTTTTTTTTCATTCATGGCCAACATCCAGCTGCATATGCTCATGTTTGTTTAGAAAAGGATTAGCAGGAGATTAGCGAATGTTTTCAAAACATATCTATTCTAGAAAAACCCCAGAGTGACCACTTTAGTATAAATGATTCTCACTCCCCCTTACCAAGACAGAGGAGAAATTCCTTCCAGGCTGGACCGAGACTCTGCAGGCTGAGCCTTCGACAAGCAGAGATTCGACATCCCTTGCGGGGTGCCATACTCGACGCAGAGACGGGGTCCTTCATTCAGAACCATCAGGTGAGGGGTTAGCACTTCCCCGGGGAATTCTTGGCTCCATTAGGCTACATTAGGTTCCATTAGAACATATCCTAGCACTTACACATACATGCTTCACCTACACCTCTAGGCTAGGCGCGGTTAGGTAGGCTACGCATCGTAGGAGTACGCCAACGCTATTGTTTTATGTAATATGCTTTTATTCATCTTATTAGCACTATGGTGGAAATGTATCTACTTTTACAATATTGGTACTAGCGATTACATTTGTCTGCTCCTGTCTTTTGATTGTTTCAGCTAATATGTTTCATAGTAGACTGACGTTTGACCAATAAATAATTATTGAAACCATACCAATCGTCATTATATGTATTCTGAGAAAAGCAAGCACGAGTGATGGAGCGAAAGATACTGTATTGTTTCCTCGATACCTGAGGAATCAGGGTTGTCATGTTCAGTGGTTGCCAGAAACTACCTACCACACCGTATAGTACATGGGGTGGTAGTAGCACTGTAGCGCTAGGAGGTCTAACGGCTAACTCATCCTGTGGGGGTGTCCAGAGTCTGTCTTCACACCAAGCCCTCAGTTTAGGTCATCCAAAATGCACAGGTCTTGGGGGGTGCTAGGAACTACACAACACCTAAACTCTGTGTACCTGCTGCCTACCCCAATCCATGTATGGCCCAGGGTAGCAGCCCCACACTTGCATACTCCCTAGACTCCCTCAAACGCAGGAAGGGCTGCCACATATACATACTGATGGACTTCTTGGGCTGAGAGGATGGAGTAGTGATTCGCACTTACATCTGAATAGGCTGATCCAGCCACCCCACAATAGGCTTAATGTCTCTGCTTTGTCAGTGCAGGCAGCCATGAGCCAGGTCAGGTGAGACAGGAAACCCCATAATTTCAAAGACCTCTCTAGAAGTTTCTGCCCCCTTCTAGTAACTGAGCATCATGGTATCAAATTGGGCCCTGGCCCCACATCCGTGTGACACTAGTGGACCTGCACGAAGCTGGAGTAAAGGATGCTGCGTGGGAAGGATTGGCTCTATGCTGTTTCTGACTGCTCCCCGGAACTTCTGTCCTGCTTTGTTGAGCCGCCCTCCTGCCTGCTGACCTCTGCCCTGCAACCAAGGCACCAAGAACTGCTTCCAGAGTGACGCTTGGGGGCTTGTCAACTGCCCGGTTCACCCTACCGGGCTTCAAAGCCCCACCAGCCTCGCCGGTCCTGACTGCAACATCAGCTTTCATGCTGTCCAGGTGCCAAGGGCCTAGTGACCTGTGGATCACCTCAAGACCGTGCCCTTGCCCTGTGACAGCATTGACTGCCAACCGGGAACGGGGTGCCTCCCTTCACGGGGTTGTTAGGATTACACTGCAGCGGAGTACTTGGGCCATGGACATCCCGCCCGACACCGACGGGGCACAGAGGACTTGGGCTCCTACCAGCGCCAATTTGCCAGCTGATCGCCTCTTTTCCCATTGTGTGTGTGCGTGGACACCCACGGTAACACCCGTCCCATGACTGTCTATCTCAGAAGTTCTCCAGATTCCCTAACCGCCGGGCTAACTTCCACGAACCCTCAGCTGCAGTGGTGTGATTTGTTGCCGTCTTGGACACGACCGGTCTCCCACGTTGTGGTGCGATGCGTCTCACTGCCGGAAGGTGCCCCCCCCCACTTAGTTACAGCTACAATATTGCCCCAGCAGACTCAGACTCACTTGCGGAAAGTGCAGAGGATTCTAAAATCACCGTAATGCTCCTGAAGGGAGCCCAATCCATTCAGCACTGTCTGCCTATAACCTCGTAAATGAACTCATATCCTGATTCTTATTAAGATGAGCTTTATTGTATTGCCTTATTTTACTTGCATATAAATCGCCCATATTTTTCTACCACTGTGTGAAGTCTATTTGTTGTGGTGTCCTCTGTGACTTGCTCTCTGGGTGTACACAAATACTTTACCAATTAAGCATGTCTGCTCTGCGCCAAGCTACCACAGGGTGGGTACAGGATTCCCTAGGGGGATTGGGAACTTACCCTGAATAGAGTGGTGGTCCCTGATTGGACAAGGGTGCATACCCCTGCCAATCAGAGCCCTCATTTCTAACAAAATTATATAATAAAAAATCCTCTTTAATGGTAAAGTCAGATTTTAAGTTACAATTTTTAAAATGCCACTTATTGAAACATGGCATGTTTTTTGCAGTATTTGATGCCTGCAGCCTGCTCCAGGGCCGCGTGACTGGGTGTAGTTGGCAGCTGGACTTTGTTTATTCCTTCCAGATAGCCACTCAATAGAGGGATTAGGTGTGCCTGGATGGGCCACAAATTGGCTGGATGGGGACGGACCTGGGCACAGACTCACTTGCAACTGAACAGACTGTGCCCTGCCTTCACACAAATTACTTGCCATCACTGCATTGTTCATGCAGCCAGTTTGGCGCCCGGACAGGAGAGGCAGAGAATTCAAGGACTTCAAAAGGGAATTCTCCAGAACCTTTTCCTACTTCAAAGTGGGTACCAGATATAAATATTGAACCCTCAGACCCAACTCTTCAGTACACCTCTGGACCTGTGGAAAGCTCAAAAGGACTGTGGTGCTGCTCTGCAAGAAGGACTGCTACTCTGTTGCCTGGCTGCCTTGGTGCCTGTTGCCTGGCAGCCTGAGAGAATGTCTGGGTCTGCATCTTGAATGCAGGACCACCATTGTGACTCCAAGGGGTAGTTGGCTGACCTCCTAATCATAGCCTCAGGGACAGAAATCACCTTGAAACTGGACCTAGACTCTGCTTGCTGTGAGTTCTGCCCACCAAGTGGTGGCACGCCTGTCTTGGTCCCTTGGGAGTGGACTTGAAGGTATTCTAACCGCACAGTTGTGGTCCCCATCAAAACCGACACAAAGCTTCACGAAGCACCACAAATCCTCATCATACACCTGCTAGCCTCATTGGAATCAGTGCAGAGTGACCCAAAGCCCTGCAAAGCATGGCTGCCCGGCTTCATCGGAAACAACTTCTGATAATGTGAAGCCTCGCAAAACAAAGCCATGCAGAATGCACACCAGGATTTAAAGTATAATATTCAGTGGGGCTAAAGGGGTCCCTGTAACCGGCCCACGCTCCATCGTGGTCAACCAGTAACCACCTTTTTAAGACTGTCTATTCTTGAATCCACATATATCAAGTAATGATTCACACCTTTTGAGGATTTGTTCATGTTTCTTTATCATGAATAAATGCATGTTTGTAAATTAATTCAATATCCGTAGTCACTGTGTGTGGGACCTGCCCCATTTGCATGGTTATCCCCCAACTTTTTGCCTTCCTCCAGTGTTTTTCTGACTTCGTTTTTGCTGGGTTTCGGACTGCTGACCAGCGCTAAAGTGCAAGTGCTCCCTGTGTAAAATTGTATCTGTAATTGGTTATCCGCGATTGGCATGTTTGAATACTGGTTAGTCCCTATTAAAGTGCACTGTGTTCAATGCTACCAGTGGGCCTGCAGCACTGATTGTGCCACCAACATGAGTAGGCTTGCAACCTTGTCTCAGACCTGCCACTGCAGTTTCTTTGTGTGCCATTTAGAACTGCCATATCGACCTGGCAAGTGTACCCACTTACCAGAACCCAAACATTCCCTTTTACTACATGTAAGACACCCCTAAGGTAGGCCTGAGGTAGCCCAATGAGCAGGGTGCAGTGTAGAGGAAAGGTAGGGCATGGACTGGGGTGTTTTACATGTCCTGATAGTGAAATACCACTAATTTCTTTTTTCCCTATTGCAAGGACTATCTCTCACATAGGTTACCATTGTAGCTGCCTTCTAACCTCTTACAAGTGTAACTTCCCATTGGGAATAGAATAAGATTTGTAGTTTGGGGTCCCTGAACTAACAAGTTAAAAATACATCTTTTAGTGAAATTGGTTTTTATATTGCGTGTTTGAAAATGCCACTTTTAGAAAGGGAGAAAAATATATGATAAGCACGGAAGAGTGATGGAATAAGGAACTGGATAATTACTGGTATCAAGTGATGAAAACGGATAATTTAAGATTACATGGATTAATTAGAGGGAAGTTTTCCCACACCGCAGTGCGACAGATGGGAGCGCGAGTTAAGTGCCCTGAGGTATACTTTTAGAAAGGGGGCATTTTCTTGCTTTACAATTCTGTGACTCTTCCTGTCTGTGGAATCCACGTCTGAGGAAGGATGAAAGTTGGGCTGTTTGTGCATTCACTAGAGACAGTCACACAAAGGGAGTTGAGATGTGCCCTGCATATGCCGATCGCCCATCACCAGGCTGATAGGTCTTCCTGAGCTAGAGTGATGGAAGGAGTTGTCACTGACAAGTGAATAGGGCTGTGCCTGTCCTCACACAAAGAATTTGCCGCCCCCTGTAGTGTGTCTGGAGGCAGGCCAGAGTAAGGCAGGTCCTGTGAACTACAGAGACTTTCCTTTAAAGTTTGCCTACTTCAAAGGTAGAAACTGGTATAAGTACTGGAGCTGTGACACCATAACTTCAGAACACTTCTGGACTAAGAGGACATTCATCCAGAAAGAAGAGCTGGATGCCGTAGGAGGAACTGACATTCTGTAGGGTGTTTTTGTCCTGGGAGTGAAAGGACTGGACTTTGTTTTTTACATCCTGCTTTCCAAGGTTCTCCAAAGGCTTATGCATACTTGCCTCCTGTTAAGAAGTCTCAGGGCCATCAAAGACTTCATTTGCAGCCCCTGAAATAGTCTGCTGGGAGTTCTGACTTGACAAGGGGTGCCAATTCAGGTTTTGTGCAATTTGTAGGTGGTTTGGCTGCTAAGAACCCAGAAAATCCATGCATTGACTCTCAACAGCTGTTTTTCCAACGCAGCACCGCCGTGCGGTTTGAAATCCAGTGCATCATCGATGTGCGGTCAAAGAATCAATGCAGTGCCTACTTGCGGCTGAAGGATTGCTGCAACCCGAGTCCCGAGCACCGTGTAATCGACTTCCATGGTGCACGCTTTGACTCCCACCAGGGCCCTGCTGTGTGGCTGCAGAAATCAGTGCATCACCTGCTTCGGGCTGTTATATCAATGCACTGCCTGCTCCTCCACATCAACACAGCGTGTCTGGATTTTCAATGCATCGTACCTATGAGCCAAGTTCTTCATCGATGTGGCCCAGCAGTAAGGAACCAAGGCAGTGTATCCAGAGTTCGACACATCACCTCCCCTGAAAGTAAGGAACCAATGCATCACCTCCCCTGTGCTGCAATTAGAAACTGATGCATCACCTCCCCTGGTAGTAATGAAGCAATGCAACACTTTGCTTTTACGGCACTTCACCTCCCCTGCGCCTGTTTTCGGCTTTGATTTGAGCCCATGCCAGGTATTTTGTGCTGAAAGAGACTCATCCATAGTTTCCTATGGACTGAAATTTTTTGAACCTTTTAAATGTGATATCTTTACTTGTATATGCAGGATTTTTGGTGTTTTATTCCGATAAATATTGGTTGTTTTTATAAACTGGTGTTGTGTCCTTTCGTAGTGTTTTCACTGTTACTGTGTTTGTATGTAGAAATGCTTTACACATTGCCTCTGATATAAGTCTGACTGCTCGAGCCAAACTACCAAGGGGTGAGCAGGGGTTATCTGAGCTGTATAATCACCCTACCCTGACTAGAGTGAGGGTCTCTACTTGGACAGGGTGCAAACCACTGTCTAACACTGTGTTTCTTAACACCCCAGTCCCCTGTGGATTTCGGCTCAAGCTCGAGGCCTCTTTTGCACTGTTAGTATTTCAACTTTAACCAAAGAAAACAACAAGTTGTGATACTTATTTATCTTCCATGTATTGCAAAAGAGTTGATGTTCAGTAATTGTATTTCTAAACAAGGCAGGATTTGTGTGAATCTTTATGCGCTGCTTTAGTATTACAAGCTCCAACATGAATGTACCATGTAAACAATCACATAAATATGTTGACGAGAATCGTAACTCATGGTATAAATAATTGGCCAGGCTAGATTTAATAAGTCAAATAGGAGGTAGAATCCAAGTGCTACAAAATACCAATTTGTGCAATCATTCCTATATTGTGTGTTATTCGCGCAGTTTATCATGAATGTGAATGATTAACAAATCCATGCCCATGAACTACAAAGTGTGTCTTCATAAGATACTAAACGTGCCTAACTGCTGTTGTGTGTCATAACACTATAAGATAAAGCAAACTCAAGGAGATGATGGACGGAGCGATGAAACTTTTCAGACACTCATCCCCAGATCTGGGTTGAATGCATCATCATTCTTTAGCTCACTTCGCCATCCCAGTTAAGACACAGCTATATGCAAATCAGTCTTGACCATGTGCCTCATGGGAACAGTCCAGACCGAACTGCCAAGCCATGTCTCCCCTGGACCGGAAACAAGCATCCTGGGACCGGTTTCGGGGTAACACCCTTCATTAGCCAGGCTAGCTTGAATCCAGTGATAAAGTTCTATGTATGGGCAGTATACTACAGAACACTTGCTTTTTGAGAGCTGCTTTTCCTCAATCATTTATTGCTTCATTATAGTTGTTTAATACCCAAAGTTAGATTATCCTTCTACCAGTCAGTGCCTAAATTGAGCCGGTGGTTGCCGGTGTGGGGCACTAGCACTTATTTTTGAGGACCAGCACTTATTTTTCCGCATCTGTTGTTTCAAGATGGCAAAGCAGGGAAAAAAGGGGAAAGATAGAGAAAGAGAAAAATGAGAACAACATCACAAAGGGAGAAAGCAGGATAGGCAAGAGTGAAATAAATGTGCAGGTATATGTGTGTCAGTGGAGTTAAGGTGCATCATGAGTTTTGAGACTACCAACTTTGGTATTTCACGCACCAACTTTTAATTGCACGGCCCACGGGCTTCTCATAAAAGTTGCGGGTACCAGCACTCAGTATTTTACGAATTATGCGCTGCTACTAGTGCTCTCCTTAGGCTTTTCTGTGCATCACCATGTATCATCATCATGCAGCTGAAGTAAACGCCTATTGTGTTCGGTAGTCATACTTAATTACGCTGACTGAGCACCCATGTCTTATCATCTGTGTATGTTTATGTAAGCATACTTGCTAAGCAATTAGAAAACCAAAGCTTTTCTTCATCCTATAGTGATTTTGCCGACTGTAAGTCATGTCTGATTCATCTACCAACATACACTTCATGCTTCTTTATCTCACTTTTGCAGGTTCCATTTCATTTCTGCTTTCTCTCTTTCTCACTATTTCCTGTCTTTCTCTTCCTTCCTTGGGTTTTCACCTTTCTCTCTCGGCCAAAGCCCAATTAAAAATATTTCCCCTTTCACCAAAAAGAGAGTTGCTTTATGCCCCACCTCATGCCACACAGTTAAATTAAGCACAGATGAGCACATTTCAGTGTTCGTTTGACAAAGGATCACATTTAGGACATTGACATATTACACAGAAACTACATGGTGATTTGGAAGGTTTTGGACAGTAATCTTTAGGACCCCACAGACCTTGATCCAGGCCCATGCTTCTGCTTACCTTGTCTTAATGGCAAAATGTGGAGTGGCTATGTCAGAATCCTGTTTCTGTCAGCAATTCTCCAGGATGAGCGACACAACCTGCATATGAAAGGTGGCACTTTTCACTGCTTAAGCAGGTAGAAGTGGATAGTTAATGAGGTAGATTATTCCACTGTATGGCAATATATTCGAAAACAACCTCACAAAATAACTGGAGCTAAACTGGGGTGTCACATGGCATAGAGGAAGGCCTATCAATGAATGATCCTAATACTTGAAATAGAAAAGGGACTGCAGTTTTTTTTTTATTTAAAGATTTATAAAGCGCCCAGCTACCCAACAGGGTGTCCCGGCGCTGACAGCGGAACAAGCAAGATAGAAGCTCAGTTGGCATTAGGCCTGGCTAAAAAGAAAAGTCTTGAGCTTTTTACGGAAGGCAAAGAGGGATTGACAATTCCTGAGTTCTAGCGGAAGAGAGTTCCACAATTTTGGTCCCAGGAAGGAAAACGAACGGCCACCCATACGGGCCAGCCGTACTCTATGGACTGAGAAAAGGAAACAATTGGCAGATCTTAGATTGCGAGAAGGTAGCTAGGGCTTGACAAGATTGAGTATGTATGCGGGGGCCAGGCCGTGCTGAGCTCCTAACATGTAGCAGAGAGCCTTAAATTCGATACGCTTGCCAACCCTGAGCCAGTGGAGTTGATAGAGCAAAGGGGAGACAGAGGCGTGGCGAGGCAACCTAAAAAGTAGGCGGGCAGCTGCATTCTGAATGAGCTGGAGATGGCGTACAGAGGTCTTGTCCGCACCCAGATACAATACATTGCCATAATCAAGTCTGGAGATCACCAAAGCCTGCAGGACAGTCCTCTGAGCAGCAGGTGGAATTAGCCAGAGAATTTTCTTTAACCACTTGAGGACCGCAAAGCAGGCCGAGGTGACTCCCAAGACCTGAGCAGCAAGAGAGAGCTTGCTATCGATGGAAAATCCCAGGTTCTTAACCTTAGGAACCGGGGTGGGTAAAGGTCCCAGAGATACAGGCCAGTGGTTGGCTCTCCAAAGCTCAAGATTGTTCCCCAGGATGTTCACCTCCGTTTTAGAACCATTCAGCCTTAAAGCATTGCTGGACATCCACAAGGAGATGTTACGCAGACCAAGTTTAAGTGAAGAAGGATCTTGATGTTGAGCAGATGATAAAGAAAAAATAATCTGCGTATCGTCAGTGTATGAAAAGATGGTCAACCCAGATTTTGCAGCAATGTCTGCCAAAGGGCGAAGGTAAAGATTAAAAAGCAGAGGACTCAGGATCAAACCATGCGGAACTCCAGATGTCAAGGCAACGTGGTTAGATTTCGCGGTGTGAGAAAAGACTTGAAAGGAGCGATCCTCCAAAATAAAGATCAGCCACTGGAAGGCTACACCTACAATACCAGAGCTTACGAGGCGCTCCACCAGAATGGAATGGGAGACAGTATCAAAAGCAGCGCTCAAATCCAAAAGGATGCGCGCTGCTGTGCCCCCACAATCAAGCTGCAGCCTAAGGTCCCCCGTGACCCCCAACAAAGCTAATTCGGGACTGTGACCAGGACGAAAGCTAGACTGAGACGGATGAAATAGCTTATGTTTCATCACATGTGCAGAGAGTTGAGAGTTAATGTGCTTTTCCAATTTTTTGGAAAAGGTGGAGAGAAGAGATGTAGGCCTGTAGTTAGACCAGCAGAGGGGATCTAAACCAGTCTTTTTCAACAGTGGAAGCACCAGAGTGTGCTTCCAACTGTGTGGCAACTAGCCCAGATTTAGGGAGGAATTAAGAAGCTGAGCAATCACCTCAAGGGCAGGCTCATCCAGGCATCTGAGCTTGGAAGGAGGGAGAGGATCAAGTGGGGAGCCAGACTTGATGTTTCCAAGTAGATTTCTCAAAGGAATTAAATCAATTGGGAGCCAAGCCTTAACTTGACAAGATTCATCAGATGCAAAATCAGGGGGAACAGTCCCTGGTCAGAAAGTTGAGTAGTGGGAAAGATGAAGTTGTCATGAGAAGAGGAATCTAACTCAAGCTCACGATGAATAGACACAACTTTATTATGAAAAACTGCGCGAGTTCATTGCAATGGTGTAATGGAAGGGAGGGGGATGGCAAGAACGTATTGGATGCAGAAAGTTCCGACACAACTTTAAATAGGGTTTTCTGACGATTTTGGGTGGACGTACTTTTATCCGTATAGAAGGAGGCACGAGCAGATCTGCAAAGAGCATGATATTTTTTTTTTGGGCCTCCAGATAAGTGGCTTTGGCCTCTGGCGCGTAATGCTTTCTCCACAGTCTCTCCAAAACTTTACATTGTTTTTTTCCAGCTCTAAGGGAGTCAGTAAACCACGGAGCGGGGGGAAGCACTCTAGATTGGGATTTAGTAGAAAGGGGAAGAATGGAATGGATAGCCGCAGACAACCAGTGATTCACAAGTAGCAGGTCTGAGTCCAGTTGAGATTAAATGGAAGGAACAGTCTGCCGAAGTAGCTCATTAAGTGCCTTCCTATCAAGTAGAGACCAGTTCCGAGCTTTCTTTGGCAAGGCAGGAGGGCGAGGCGAATGAGCCAAGGAGAAATCAATAAAGAAAGGAATGGCAAGGTGATCAGACCAGCCTAGCAGGATAGGAGGAGCAGTGGTCACAGTGGGAAGATTCGAAAAGATAGGGTCCAATAGATGACCTGCTACATGGGTAGGTGAGGAATTGATGAGTGAAAGATTCAGGGTCAACAGATTGTCCAAAAGAGATCGAGCAGATTTATTACTAGAATCATCAAAATGAAAATTCAAGTCCCCAAGCACAGAAAAATTTGCAGCACGAAGAACAAGAGGGGCAAGTTATTCAGTCAACAGGGAACCCCAGTTGTTAGACAGGCCAGAGGGACGATAAATGAGGGCACCAGAAAAGGTAAGATTAGGGGAGAGTGGGATAGAGAAAAGTAGGGCTTCACAGTTGGGAATTGTGAGTGCCTCAATTTTGCAGTTATAGATTTTTTTTTTTAAATGATGGCAATTCCTCCACCAGTTTTCAGATGTCTATTTATACCTAATAGAGCAAAATTCTGTGGTAGTGCCGCAATCACATCTGGTATGGACCCGTCGTGGAGTCAGGTCTCGGTTAAAAAAAACACACCCGGATCCATGTCAACTATGATGTGAAATAGGTGCAACTGGTGTTTGGGAAGGGAGCGACAATTGAGACCAAAACAGCGGAAAACCTTAGATGAATGTGAGCCAGAATTGTCAACTCTGGAAAGGTGGGAAGTTTCTCCTCCGAAAGAAGGGTGGGGGCTAGGCCGGGAATAAGTGGGAAAGATATTATCAAATAAACAGTGAGAGCAGAACCTGACGCTGGCATCAGGGGCAAGAACCTGACAAACATCATTAGGGGTGGGCTTAAAACTCCTAAGATCTTGAGAGGAGTAAGTGAGTCGAGGCTACAAGCAAAAACGAGCAGGGGTTCTGGTCCCTAGCCCCGGCCGGACGCGGACAGGCACAGACGGGCTTGCCTTAGGCATGCCCGCCACGGCATGGGTTTAAATAGGAAAAACCCAGAAATGCCGTGAGACGCGAGCCTGGCTGGTTCGGGAAGGCCCTCTGTCCAATTGGCACACAGCCGCGGCGGAACGGGGCGGAACCAGGAAGGAAGAGAAATTCCCCAGCGTGAGGAGGTGAGAGCCCCTCAAGTAAAAATACAAAAGTAAACGGTAATTAGCCACCAGTTAAAAAGTTCAAAAGCGAACGTCATAAAATCAAACACTGGGATAGCGTACAGCAACAGCGCAACTGACCTCACTCATGTTATTGGATGCAAAATCCTTTAGGCAAAATACAGGAACTAAGAAGCTGCTTGGTTGTTATCCAGAGTTCTAGACTGACCAGTAAAATGTTTCAAATGCGCTTTTCTTACATAATTGAAAATATTTAGCAATCATATTTTATAGAACACAACGAGAAAAATGAATAGCTATTTTGTGGCTAACAGTCTTGAAAAGTAAAAGTGTTTTTGAGGCATGCAAAATACATATGGAATTGTGGCAGAAGTTATACAGAAAGAGTTTGTGAGAAACATATATTTATGGGACTGGTCTCAGAATGAAAGAGAGGGAGGGACCTTTCTGATCATAACAGAGCTAAGACAGTCACCTGAACAGAGTCCCCTAGGTTGTCCCACAGACTGCAATAAATTTCAGACTTATTTTCTGCACAAAGTCAACGACCTCCTTGCAGTCATCCACCAAACCCCTGCTGTCCAGATCCCTCCTGTGGCGGCTCCTACGCTTCCTGCCTACGATACACCCCTTTATCCTTCCCTGAACTAAATTACGACTCTCTGCGCCCCTCATGGCACGGACCAAATCAGGTTCACCTGCGGACCCCTGTCCACCTATGGTGTTTCGCATGGCACTTCCCGCGGTGGAAAATGAGGTCCTCAATTTATTAAATCGATCTCTTAAAACCGGCCTTGTCCCAACCAGTTTTAAAGAGGCTAGAGTTAGACCTCTACTGAAAAAACCTGGGGCTGACGCAACAAATCTTAAAAACTTTAGGCCTATCTCTCAGCTCCCTTTCCTGGCAAAGGTGCTGGAGCAACATGTGCTGAAAACCCTCACCCACCACCTAGAGAGCAATCAGCTCCTTCACACAAAACAGGCTGGTTTTAGGGCTCACCACAGCACAGAGCTAGTGATGTTGGCAGTTCTGGATGAACTCAGGCTGATGGCAGATACCAAAAAACCATGTGCCTTGGTTCTGCTAGACCTGTCCGCGGCATGTGATACGGTCAACCATGGCCTACTCTTGTGGCGGATGGGGGAACTAGGAGTTCAGGGGGTAGCACTCCAATGGCTCACTTCCTACTTATCAGACCGATCGCAAAGGATCCAACTTGCTGACCAGGTTTCTGATTCTGGTGGGCTGACGTGCGGCGTCCCTCAGGGATCGGCACTGTCTCCCCTCCTCTTCAACGCCTACCTCTACCCCCTGGTGGCGGCTTTATCTGGTATGGAGTGCTAAGTCTTTAACTACGCAGATGACACCCAAATCATCATCCAGATTGCTAACTCCCCCTCGGCCCATGTTCGAATACAGAACATCCTGAAGTTCACAATAAACTGGATGACAGCCAACTTCCTCAAAATTAACCCCCTATAAAACTGAGGTTTTGGCTGTCACCACAGATACTAATCCCTGGAGTGACCAATTCTGGCCTCAAGAGCTGGGCCCTACTCCAAAGCCAGCCCCAGTTGTAAAGAGTCTGGGGATAAAATTAGATGCCAAACTCTCCATGTCCCACCAAGTTTCTGGCCGTGGTGGGAAAATGTGTGGGGCTGCTAAGACTGTTACGCAAACTTGCCCCCTTCTGTCGTTCACCGCACTCCGCATGGCAGTGACTGCACTGATTATCTCTCGTTTAGACTACGGGAATTCACTGTATGTTGGCCTTCCAGAGAAGCAGCTAACAAAACTTCAGGTAGTCATGAACGACGCTGCCAGACTGATTTTCAGGCTCCCTAGGAGGGCCCATGCTACCGCGCTACTACAGCAGCTACACTGGCTCCCAGTGAAGCAGAGAACCAGATTCAAGGGGCTATGTATAGCCCATAAAGCAATCCATGGACAGGCCCCAGCATATATTAAAGAACGCTTGGTAACCTATGTACCAGGGCGCTCCCTTCGGTCTTCAGATGCTGGGTTACTATCCTGCGCTCGCTTCCTGAGCTCCTCCAAGGGGTGCAGAGCTTTCTCCACATTGATCCCCCAGTTCTGGAATAAGTTGCCGGAAGGCTCTGCAAAGAACCAGCACTTCTCCCTTTTAGGAAAAAATTAAAAACCATCCTTTTTATAGAAGCCTGGGGCACAATCTTGGCCTAGTTAGGGCGCACTACTCAGTAGAGCTGCTATGGTGCCTTCTCTCACAGCGCTTAGAGACCAGTTGGTGATATGCGCTTTAGAAGCTCCAATTAACATAACATAAAGCATGAAAAGCAAGTGTGGATGAAACTTTTTCTAGCCGACGCGTCAAGAATTCTATTAAAGACACGGAGGCGAGGATTATGCTTCTCATTTCTTTACTACTAATTTCAGCAACCAATCTCAATAAAGTAAAACACAAACTACATTATCCATGTTTCCCTGTACCTCCCATGTCACATGCTCCAATCATATATGAGCTACCCATATAACTGTAGAAGTCACCATTTTGTGTCCTCTTTCTTTGTTAGATAAGTCCATAAGAACAGAGGGCCTCATTTATGAAAAGTGATGCATCGCTGCGTGAAAACAGCGATGCGTCACTTTTCATTACGCCCTCCTTGCGACATGCTGGATGCGTCATATTTACAGTATGTCGCACCACGGCGCAAGGAGTTACAGATACGTCAGTATTTCTAACGTTACTGTAGGCGCAAAAATGATGCATTGCTGGAGTGTGTCACAAAAGTGACGCAACTCCAGCAATGGGTCATTACACATGGGCAAGTCCCATGTTAAGTTTGCCTGCGTCAGTCTTACGCCTGCCATGAGGCAGGCGTAAGATATTGACGCATTTGCGTCCTAGAAGTGGCGCAGTGAAATCTTATAGATTTCACTGCGTCACTTCTACGACCCTTTCTTGCATCAGAACACCCCCCTGCATACATTATACCTGGCGCAGGTATAATGTGGCGCAGGGGTTTACAAAGTGACGCATCTACCTAGATGCGTCACTTTGTAAATATGGTGCAACAAGGCGCATTTTTTACAAAAAGTGACGCACCGGCGGTGCAAAAGTGACGCAAGGGCTCATAAATAAGCCCCAGAATATTCCAAAGGGAAACAGGGTAAAAGTCACCAAAGATTCATACAGCCCAAGCGTTGGAGGAAGGGGGTCGTCACATCCCAGGCGCCATGCTGTTCACGGCCGCGGCGAGTTGTTCTGGTCAATTATTGGGCTCAGCGGCAAGTCAGGAGCGCGGCAGCATGATTTCCAGACGCTCTAGATGTTCCGCTTTACGGGACTCAGCTTTTCTAGGGCATTAACGCGGTTTAACACTGCGGTTAGCTCATCGTGCACAGGGCCTCCATGGAGCTTCAGTTCCAAGCGGCCACTACGTGAGGGAAGCCCCGCCCCCTCTCTCTTGCGTATTTTTTCATAAAAGTGACCTTGATGGGATCTACCTCTGGCGTGGTAGACTCTCCCTGTGGGTTGGCACTATAATCATGTTCAGTCTCTCTCTTGCGCCTTAGCTTTTCAAAAGCCTCTCCATGTACCTCTGGCTGTGATTTACTCTTGACTTTGCCCTTTTTTGATGGGCCCACCTCATTGTTGAGTTAAAAGAAATGTTCCCTTTGGATGGGACCTATATTCAACCAATCACTCTCAACAGTCTGCCATGCTTATATACCACACATACAGTACTCACCAATGATTAAGGCACTTATAAGTCGACTGCTTATTTTAGTCAAAATATAGATATATTTTAATCAGTGTAAAAAGTTTTCTCCAAGTTTATATGACACACAATTTTTTTTTGATCACATCGTTAAAAACACATAAATTCAAATACATTGAAAATACAATAATCTAAAAACACAACTCAAAAGGAGACTATAAAAAGACAATCCACTATGTCTTTAGCATGTTAATTTGGCTATGTACATAGACAGCATAGAGCATGGATCTAAATTCCCTGTCTGTAACTTGATGCTGACTCTTCCAAATTTAACCCAACTTCTATTGTGGCCGTCGACGCGTTTCAGTGGCACATTCGCAATAGAACCACCTTCTTCAGGACATTAACTTTTTTTCTCCTTTTATTAAAAAGTGATCATATGTCAACCTTGTATCAAACCGGTGCTACTGCACTCAGTTCTAAGGTTTTCAAATCACTGCAACTGATGGTTGAGGTTGGATAATGATTTTCATAAAATCTCTATATCTTTTTCTGCGAATCTTCAATCTGAAAGAGGTTAACTCGGGTAGTTCAATATGCCTCCAAGGTCATGAACCCTTAAGTTAGTGAATCCAAGACCTCACTCCAAAATAATTAGGTCTGTTTAAAACCGAAACTGCCCTTAATCGCGTTTCGTCTTCCAATCACGGGTATCAATGTTTTCCCGGCATTCCTAACAATAGGGTAATTTGTTTGTGGCTTTTAATTCCAATGAAACTCCATCCCCTAAAGTTTTTCTTCTGCCAGGATCCGTGCCTTAATCATTGGTGAGTACTGTATGTGTGGTATATAAGCATGGCAGACTGTTGAGAGTGATTGGTGGAATATAGGTCCCATCCAAGGGGAGCATTTCTTTTAACTTGATAGTTACTGGGTGCTCCATCCCTTTGGACAAAAGAGCCCCCTATCCTTGATTTCAAGGTTTTTGTGTACCACCTCATTGTTGGCCCGAGGAAGTTGGGGTTGCCAGCCTTGTTGGCATGCAAACTCACACAGCTGCCCCGTGAAGGGACCTTGCCCCTGTACCAGGGCCTTATTCACAAATTGCTGTACACTGCAGTCCAGTGCATCCACCAAATCAAGCTCTAGCTGGTCATCACCTTCTTCATGGTAGTTGTTTGCCTCCGCCTTAGAGGGCTCCCATTGTGCCATTCTTTCCACATGTACACTCAATTTACTGGGAGCTGAGAGAGTAAGGGGGGAGTGGAACTAACCCTGCAAGGCCAAGGATTGTGCCTTAATTTAAATGTGGAGGGAGCGGCCTGGACCAAAAAACCCACTCTAGGCAAAGCCTATGCAAATGTATACAACCCTATACACACTTGTGAGATAGGGCGTAGGGGGAGCATTCACCCCTGCCACCACATACAGAGCCGGGTCACGTTATGTGTAGAAAAAGCCAGCAAACGCTCTGATCAATATCCCTGAGCGTCGCGTTCAATTTCTTCACATGTGCGTTGTGTGGTCCTTGTTCGCAAGTAAAAGAGGACTGCGCACATCAGCAAGATGTGTGCTGTCCGCTCCCCGCTCCACTGAGGCAGCAAGCAGCGTCAGAGTCCGGCCGCTGTAAGTGTTCAGAAAATGAAGACGGAGTCCCAGCGCTGTAGCGCATGCAGTGGGTGATTGGTCACCTTACCACTCCTGCCCTCATAGAACCGCAACTCGTATAAAGCATGACATTCACAGCAAATAGTGGTATGAAATACCTATAATTATGGCATAACAAGCATATAGAAAAGAAACATTCTAAGCAATAGAGATATGAGATATCTATAATTACGTCAGTACAAGCATAAATAATTAAATTGCACTTATCTGGCTGTTAAGCAGCAAAGAAAGAGGGCACAAAATGGTGACTTCTACAGTTATATGGGTAGCTCTTATATAATTGGAGCATGTGACATGGGAGGTACAGGAAAACATGGGTAATGTAGTAAAGAAATGAGAAGCATAATCAGAGGCTCCGGTCATGACATAGAATTTGTGGCATGTAAAAACAAAATGACATAGAAAGAAAAGAGAGGTAGGCACACTCCATGATGAAATGCCTTTGGGCCAAATAATTTCTGCAGTCCAATAGATGGTACAGTGGTAGCTCACAGTGAGTATGAGTGTTTTTTGACAAGGGTTCAAACACCAACTGGGGAAATTCGATTTTTATATTTTTTTCTATTTTTCTTCTATTTTACCCAAATGAAAGATGCCCTATTGTAAATCACCATTAGCAGTGTTTGGGAGTTTGTGGCCTTTTTAGTCAAGCCAGTGCATGTCAGACATTGGTGAAATGCTGTGGCACGTGGAAGGGGGTCAAGGTTTGCTATGAAAGAAATCCCTTAATTTGTGGAATGAGATTTTCGGAATGGTTGTGTAAGAAAAAGAAATGCATGGGGCAAGTGCCAGAGTGAAAGAAAGGAAGGGCTCTTTGTTTATAAATCATGAAAACCAAGTGTAGATTTGTGGCATGTAAAAGCAAACAGTCATGGAAATAGAAGGAGGACAGTACCCTTCTTTCATGACACAAAAGCTTTGGACAAAGTTTATGAATGCAGGATAAATGGTCCAGTGGTAGTTCAGAAGGCTGTTAAGTAACTTATGACAAGAGTTCAAACCCTGGTTGTGGAAATTTAATTTTTCTATTCTTTTCTATTTTTTTTCTATTTTACTCAAATGAAAGATGCCCTTTTGTAGATCACCCCTTAGCAGTGTCTGGGAGATTTGTGGCCTTTTAAGTCAAGCCAGTGCATGTCAGACATTTGTGACATGCTGTGGCATGTGGAAGGGGGCAAGGTTTGATATGAAAGAAATCGCTTGTTTTGTGGAATGAGACTTTGGGGATGGTTGTGTAAGAAAAAGAAATGCATGGGGCAAGTCCCAAAGTGCAAGAAAAGAAGGGCTATTTGTTTATAAATCACTAAAATCAAATGTAGATATGTGGCATGTAAAAGCAAAACAACATGGAAATAGACACAGGACCATACACTCTTTCCATGACACAAAAGGCCTTAAGCAGCAATTAATTCCAATATTACAGATGGTATAGTGGAAGCTAATAGAAACTAGGAGTGCATTTTTGACCAGGGTTCCAACCCCAGCTGGAGAAAATCGATTTTTATATTCTTTTCCATTTTTTTTCTAATTTACACAAATGAAAGCTGTCCCTTTGTAAATCACCCCTAAGCAGTGTATGGGAGATTTGGGGCCTCTTTAGACAAGCCAATGCATGTCAGGCATTGGTGACATGCTGTGGCATGTGGAAGGGGGGCAAGGTTTGCTATGAAAGAAATCCCTTATTTTGTGGAATGAGAATTTGGGGATGATTGTGTAAGAAAAAGAAATGCATGGGGCAAGTGCCAGAGTGAAAGAAAGGAAGGGCTATTTGTGTTTAAAATATGAAAATCAAGAGTGGATTTGTGGCATGTAAAAGCAAAACAACATGGAAATAGAAGGACCAGCACACTCTTTCCATGACAAAAGGGATATGGGCAGCAAAAATATTCAGCAGAACAGATGGTACAGTGGTAGCTAACATGGGCTATCATTGCTTTTTGACCAGGGTTCAAACCCCAGCTGGGGAAAATCGGTTTTTATATTCTTTTCCATTTTTTTTTCTAATTTAAACAAATGAAAGCTGTCCCTTTGTAAATCACCCCCTAGCAGTGTATGGGAGATTTGGGGCCTCTTTAGTCAAGTAAATGCATGTCAGACATTGGTGACATGCTGTGGCATGTGGAAAGGGGGCAAGGTTTGCTATGAAAGAAATCCCTTATTTAGTAGAATGAGAATTTGGGGATGATTGTGTAAGAAAATGAAATGCATGGGGCAAGTGGCAGAGTGAAAGAAAGGAAGGGCTATTTGTATATAAAGCATGGAAATCAAGAGTGGATGTGTTTCATGTAAAAGCAAAACAGCATGGAAATAAAAGTAGGACAGCACCCTTTTTCTATGACAAAAATCCTTTTGGGGAATGATTTTAAAAACAGAGCACATGGTATAGTGGTAGATAACAGTAGCTATGTGTACCATTTGCCAAGGGTTCAAACCCCACGTGGGGGAAAAAAAAATTATATTGTTTTTTAAAATTATTATTTATTTATTTATTTTAGTAGAGTGAAAGATAGTCCTTTGGAAATCGTTAACTGACATTATCTCCAGTTAATCATGAAAGAGAATGTAAAAAATCTGTGGCACATGTCACATGAGCTGTGGCATATGCCACATGACAGAGTGACACGTGTCACATGCCAGGAATGGGCTCCAACCCTTACTGTGGCAGCGGCCCTGGGTGCTACTATGCGGCCCGTGGTTGGGGCCTGGCCGTTCCTGTCCCGGCAGGCCGTGCTCCCTGAGGGAAGGCCCCATATCCGGCTGGGTGCTGAGGCCGCCGGTCAGCAGGGAGGCGCTGGGCTAAGGCACATCAAGGGGGTGGAGCGTCAGCACTCAGACCATGGACACTAGTTATCTGAAAATCGGTGGCTGGATCGAGCCATGACGGGGACAGTCAGTACCCAGAGGCAACCAGGGCCTGAGGCGCAACTATAGGTGCGGAGTGCCGGCCCTTAGACCGCAGTCATTATTTCACTGACGATCGGCGGCCGGGTCGGGCCACAGCGGAGATTGCTTGTGTCCGGAGATGGGCCTGCGGTGGATGCAGGGCCCGATCGGCAGCCCTTTGATGGCATCATGGGCTGGGAATGCAGGAATGCCATGATGGGAGCTGCGGCACAGCACTGACACGAGGAGGAAACAACACGGCCATACATTGCAGCACAGAGAGTGGCAGTTCCAAAGAACAGCCAGCGTGATGTGAGGAGGAGCTGGGGCTGATAGCCGGCAGGGGGAAGACTGGCTAGACTGACCGCACTGCGCTACCTGTATTTCCAAGGACAAGCCAGGTGCCAATAGTGATCCGATATCAACAGGGATAGCTGTGGAAGCAGGCGAGGTGCCCACTAGAGGGGTGGGAGTGCGCTCTCACCTGCGGAGGCGATTGGGCTAGGTCCCGGTGCAGCTTGTAGTTGGGGGATCCCCCAGCCTGAATTTCATGCGGTTGGGGAGGCGGTTGGTCTTCTTCCCCCCAGTCTGTTTACAGAGACTGGATACCTTGCCATGCCCGCAGACCAGTGCACTGCCTAGGGTGACTGTGTAAATCCCACATTTTCACCTGCAGAATCCATAGCGACATAAGTTGGTTGCTGCCCGGTGTGGGAGCGTTTTGGCAAGACCCCTGACCTTCTGGTCAGGACTCTGCTCTCTCAGCGCACAGTTCCAAAGTAAGTGCCCCGCTCAGCACAGCTGCAGACCCCGGTTCGAGGCCCTGTGCCACTGCCTTCTGCTCCTCTCTCATCCTCGCTCCTATTTTTGCCTGTTATTTCCTTTCACTCTTTGCTCTGTATTTCCCCTTTATTTCTAAGCTCTTTGCTCTGTATTTCCCCTTTATTTCTGCTTTCTCCTTATTTTTCCCTTCATCTCTGCCTTTTCTGTTATCTCTCTTCTCAGGCTTATTCTTCCCACGCCATTTCTGACCCAGCCGCTGCTGCCCCCGCGACCCCTCCCGCTCCTGTGTGTTCCCGCTCCCCGCGCCCGCCTTCCAGCTGTCCCGCCTTTCCCCTGACCCCTACTTAATGGCAGACGGTGCATGGCCGCGCCGCTGGCACACCGAAGGCACACCACAGGCAAGCCCGTCTGCGCCTGACTGTGACCAGCGACAGGAACCCTGGTCCTCCAGCCCGCCAGCTCGACAGCTCCTCGGCTGTCCATGAACTCAACGTCGGCAAGAACCACAGCTGCAAGCTCTCCTCATCTCTCGACACACAAGGACCCTTCACCTGCCGTCAATGCCACAATTCCTTCACCTTTGCCGAGACTCAGGACCCCCCACCACCCTCCAGCAACAACTCCATCGCACCCCAAACACTGCAATGCATCCTCCTCAATGTCCGCTCCCTCCACAGACACGCCATGGAAATCTGGGACCTCCTCGACAGCACCTTCCCGGACATCGCCTTTTTCACCGAAACCTGGACGAATGCTGCCTCCGGACCAGACATTGCAATCACCATCCCCGAAGGTTACAAATTCACCCGTAAGGACCGCCCTGGGGGAGGCATCACCATCACCCACAAGGCCAATCTTCGTCTGAGCACCTACACCGACGGGCCCACAGACCTGATGGAACACCTCCACTTCAAGATACAGACCAACCCATCCACCACCCTCCGAGGCACCCTCATCTACAAACCCCCCGGACCCCGTGCACCTTTCTCCGACTCCATCACCGACATCATCACGCAGCATGCCATCACCTCCACCAACTTCACCCTGCTGGGAGACCTCAACCCCCACCTCGACAACCGCCAAGACCCCAACTCCACCTCCCTCCTGGACAACCTCCACATCATAGGACTCAAACAGATCGTACCAGAACCAACGCACGCAGCAGGACACAACCTCGATCCCATCTTTACAGCAGGGACCTCCATCACCTTCAGCCACACCTCCGAACTCCCATGGACGGACTACCGCTGTGTTCACTTTACCTTCAAAACTAACATCTCTCGCATATGTCCACACCAGCTCCAGTGCAGGAATTGGAACAAGATCTCTGACAACCAGCTCACTGCCACCCTCAGCAGCTCCGCTCCCACCACCACAGATGATGACCCCACCACCGCCACCTGCACTCTACACAACTGGATCACCGACTGTGCTAACACCATCGCCCCCCTCAAGAAAGCCTCCAATCCTCACCCCAAGAAAGCCAGCTGGTTCTACAGATGCCTCGAAAAGCTATGGAGGAACTCCAAAACCCCTACAGACCTCGACAACTTCAAAACAGCCACCACCGCCCACCACAAACTTATCGGACACTCTAGGAAGAAATCACTTCAGGATAGAATCTCCACCCATGCATGCAATAGCAAGGAACTCTTCGGCATCATCAAAGAGTTTGCCCAACCCTACAGCGAGTCTACAGACATCCCACCCTGCCAGGACCTCTGCGACAGACTCAGCACATTCTTCCATAACAAAATTAAGATCATCGTACGCAGACGACACCCAACTCATCCTCTCCCTATCCAACGAACCCAACATCATCAAGCACAACTTTCAAGACGGAATGGAAGCCGTTGTCAGGTGGATGAAGAACAGCTGCCTACAACTCTACACAGACAAAACCGAGGTGCTCATCATGGGCCCACACCTTGATGCCTGGTACGACACCTGGTGGCCCCCTGCCCTTGGGGACCCCCTCCCCCACAGACCATGCACGCAACCTCAGAATCATCCTGGACTCCGAACTCAAATCGGACCACCAGATCAATGCCGTCACCTCTTCCTGCTACCACACCCTCCACCTACTCCAGAAGACCTTCAACTGGATCCCCCCCAAACACAGGAAAACCATCACACATGCCCTCATCTGCAGCAGACTTGACTACGGCAAAGCACTCTATGGATCAACAGGAACCTCACCCGCAAACTCCAGAACGGCGCCGCCAGACTAGTCCTCAACCTACCGCGCGACGACCACATCAGCCAACACCTAAGGACACTACACTGGCTCCCTGTCGAGAAGAGAATCACCTTTGAATTCCTCACCCATGCTCAAAAGGCCTTTCACAACACCGGACCTGCCGACATGAACCACCGCCTCACATTCCATGCTCCCAAACATTCCCTCCGCTCGGCCCAGCTCTCCCTCGCGATGGTACCTCGCATCAAGAAAACCAGAGCAGGCGGACGTTCCTTCTCCCTCCTCGCTGCCAAGGCATGGAACTCCCTCCCTCTCCACCTCTGACAGACTCCATCACTCCCCAAATTCTTAAAGGACCTCAAGACCTGGCTCTTCGATGGAGCTCCGTGAACTTCCGGGAACCGAGTGTCCCCCCCTTCTCCCCATCACTCAGCGCCTTGAGACCCGTTCGGGTGAGTAGCTTGCGCTTTAACAACCCCTGATTGATTGATTAATTGATCCATACACAATGACGCGCGACAAACCAACATCCTCCAATTCCAATCAGAGTACAATAAACCACTTTACAGGGTCAGGCCCTGGCTGCAGACCCTGGGGGACAGGTATACGTGGTGCACGATAATGTGATACTGCTAGCAGCTATCACCCAATCTAGGGACATGCTGGATGCCAAGATTGGTGCAGTTGGTTCGGATGTGATGCTGCTGCGCCAAGACCTGCACACTGCAGTCAAGCGTCTCACAGAGGCAGAGACACCTGTCTTGGGTGTAGAAGATGTTGCTGTTTGTTTGAAATGCCCAGTGTGTGATATAAGTGCTTCTCAAGCTATGACTGTGCACAAGACCTACCCTCAAGGCACCATATACTTGCCCAGATGGCTGACGTAAACACTGGAACTCCACAGGGTGGACTTCAAATTATTACCTGGAATGTGTGTGGGCTCCTGGACAAGGTGAAGAAAGGCATCGTGCTCAGAAAGGCCAAGTTGGCGGGGGCTGACATTCTGCTACTACAAGAAACACGCCTCATGGGTTCCAAAATCCCTTGCGTGTCTAGATTTGGTTACACCCACACCTTTCACTCAGGGTTCACTAGAGGCTCTTGGGGGTGGCTATCCTAGTGAACTGCAGGGTTCCCTTTCAATTTCAGCGGTCATGAGAAGACACACAAGGCAGATACATTTTCATGATAGTGACAATACATGGGGAAATGGTAGTCTTGGGTAGTGTTTATGCTCCTCCACCTCTTGCTCGGGTGATAGATATCTGGGCCAGATTACTGGCAGTATTGGCTATACTCGGAGGTGACTGGAATGGCATTATGCATCCAGACCGCGATAGATGGCGCACTACTAATGGGATAGGGGGATGTGAGAATCATGTTTGAAGTCCCTAGCAGACGCAATGGGGTGGGTGGATGCTTGGAGGGCTCTCCATTTGACTGATCAAGGCTTCACATATTACTCTCAGGATCATGGGTCATTCTCTCGGCTCAATTATCTCTTTGTTCCCTTTGGCCATATACACCGAGTCTCTGATGCCACGATCTTGCCCAGGTCCATCTCAGACCACTCTCCAGTGACACTGAGACTCCGAGTGGGTCCCGAACACCTCCTCTCTGCTGGTGCCTCTCTGCGTGGCACCTTCATGACCAGCACTATAGGACTCATATGCATTGGGCCTTGACCGAATATTTCACCCTTAATACGGCAGCTGCTGTCTAATGCGTGCCCCTTTGGGAGGCCATGAAGCCCACCATTCGAGGAGTGGACATCGCCTGCTGCACAGCGAACTGTAAAAAATACAGTGAAAAGCTTGTACAGATGGAGGCTTATATTCTGGCCCTCGAGCAGCAGGGGTGGAGGGAAGGGGGAGACCTTGCATTTCGAAAAATGGCCTTAGTGCAACAGCAATACCAAGGGGAGCTTCTGGAAGAAGCAAAGTGCGCCTGGCTCCCCACTCGCAGCCGCATTTATGATTGGTGTGACAAATCCCAACGATTTCTGCATTGGTTGTGACAACGAGCACTGATGCCGATTCACATCCCAACTATCCGGGATTCTAGTGGAATTATACTCTCCGACCCTGCGGAGATTGCTAACAGCTTCGCTGGCTACTATGAGGCATTGTACCCCACTAGAGACACCCTGCCTTATCCCCTGATACGGAGGTTTCTTGACAATCCACCCCCGAAGGCCCTGTCGGATATGGCTAGAGCACTGCTGGACGCCCTATTAACGGTTGAGAATCTAGCCACTGCATTGGCTGATCTGCCAGTGGGCAAGGCCCCGGGTCCCAATGGATTCCCTTGTGAATTCTTCAAGGCATATATGTCACAACTGGGCACACACTATCTTGCAGTGATACAGGCCGCCCTGGAGGTGAAGCACCTAACCCCAGACTGGAGACACGCCGAGGTCGTAGTTTTCCTTAAACCAGGTCAGCCACAGGAACTCCACTCCTCCTACTGACCGATTTACTTATTGAATATTGAAGCCAAAATCCTTGCTAAAGCTCTGGCTAGCAGACTCCTGCCCTATATGCCCGAACTGGTCCAACCGGACCAAGCAGGCTTCACGCCCCACTGAGCAACACGTCATAATATTCGTCGGGCCCATAATGCCATAGCCGCGGTGGATTGCCTAGGTCGCCCGGCCGTCGTATTACTGGCCTACATTGACAAGGCCTTCGACTATGTTGGCTGCAGATACTTGTTTGAGCTCCTGTGATGGCTAAATATGGGCCCCTGATTTCTTTCGTACATTCACTTGTTATATACAGACCTCACCGCTTCGGTACGTGTGGCTGGCTCAGTTTCTCCCTGGTTCTCTATTCAGCATGGTACCGGGAAAGGCTGTCCCCACTCCTACTTGCCCTGGAACCCTTAGCTGCTTGGGTGAGAGTGGACGCTCTATTTCAGGGTTTTGAGTGGTCATAGGAGGTCTCCGACTTCATAGCGCTATATGCAAATGATGTTCTATTCTTCCACCACAGGTCTGGGCCCAGGCTCCTTCGTATTATGCAAATCTTCTGAGAAATGTCTGGTCTTTATATGAATGCGAATAAATCTATACTGTAGTCGCTGCGAGGGGCCCGCAACTGCAGATCATGGGCTGCAGACCTAACTATCACGTTTAGAGGGTTGCAATACCTGGGAGTATTTCTGTCAGCCTCCCAACCCGTTTCGTGGGAACGCAATTTAGCTCCATGAACAGATCAAGTAAAGGCGGAGGTTAAATCTTGGTTGAATCTGCCCTTGTCACTTTACGGACGCTCCACCATCTTCAAGATGGTTTCCTTCACACGCCTCCTATATCAGACACAGAACCATCCATTCCCACTTCCTGCTGCATGGTTCCGTCAGGTAAATGCACTTTTGAGTCAATTTCTATGGGGTGGGGGAGCTGATCGGGTGGCCCTACGTATGTGCTTCCAATCCATTTACTGTGGAGGCACAGCTGCTCCACACATCCAGTCTTACTATGCAGCCTCACATTTACTAGTACTAAACGAATGGTGGTACTGTGAAAGGGATGATCCCGCCTATGCGGTGGAGTGCTGGATAATAGGTGATACTTCCCCCTATACATATCTCTATAGCAGATCGCAGTACCAGGCCCTGCTGCCCGTGGCTAGGGTCGTGCTCATGGTGTGGAGACAATCGTTGTGGTGAATGGGGTGGTGGAGGCGCTTAAGACATGAGACTCCCCTATGGCACAAAGGACTCCTTCCCCAGCTGGTGGGCCTTTCTGTGTTCCGGGGTTGGGATCGCATAGGCAGTTCCTCTCTGGGAGTAGTTATCCATGGCACATCCCTTAAATCCTTCCACGTTCTCCAGACTGAGTTCTCCATTCCCGTGGTCAGTTTTATAAATACCTGCAATTTCGCCATGCCCTGACCCCTTGCATCCAGAATCTAAAGTCACTACCCAAATTCAATCCACTAGAGGGTAAACTGCTGTTGGGAGACCTGGGTGACCACAAAATAACTAAGATTTATCAATCCTTAATAACTAATACTGCATCCATGCGGGCTTCCCTTCAGGATGCTTGGCAAAGCGACTTGTGTCAGATAGATGACGATGATTGGACCAAGGCCCTGGAGTCCCCGCGTGTTGCGGCTATCTCCTCATGCTTACACCTTATTTAATTTAAATATCTTCATCATATATATTACACCCCACACAGGCTCTGGAGGTTTGGTCTGGTTGCCTCCCCCACCTGACTGCGCTGTGGGAGCTGCAAAGGCACCTCTCTCCACACAGTGTGGTCTTGGAGTGCCCTGGCAAGGTTCTAGTGAGGGGTAATGACGTGCCTGACTGAGGTCTTAGTTTGGGATCTCCCCATGTCTCAAAAATTAACCCTCCTACACACCACAGTTGAGATATGGGGGTGATAGGTATAAACGCCATTTATTGTTACTAGGTCTTACCCTAGCCAAAAGAGACATTGCCAGGTTGTGGAAAGCCAACTCCCCTCCCCTTCTGAGTGTCTAGAAACAGGGCCTGGACTTTTGTATGGACCTGGAGATACCGATCTTTAAGGCGCAAGGGTGCCCCCAGAAACATTTCAGGATCTGGAAGTACTGGGCTGACTACCGAGGACTTCCTTTGGAGCCCCGCACCCCTGTGGATATGTAACCAGTCATTAACTCATGATCCTTGGTCCTGGTAATCGAGTCAGCTGTGTTTATTACAAGCGGTTGTGGCCGTTAGATGTGGGAGGGCTACTAATGGGGAGCACAGATGGGATTTTAATATACACTGGGTTGTTTTGTTCAATAACAGTTTGTCATTGTTAAGTATCAATGCAAACTATTGTGTCATGATAATATGTAAAGTCATGAATATGGTCAGCTTGTGCTTTTCATGGCCATGCTGTGGCAGAAAATACAATAAAATATGTTTTGAAAAAGTGACGTGTTCTTTCTAAACTTGCATGGCAAAGTGACACTCGTTTTTTGTTCCATTTAAATTTCAAATATAGATTTTTTTATTTTAATGATATAGTGCATGAATCCACACATGTTTTTTTTCTTGATTTTCCTTTTCAGTTCTAAGGTGAAGACATAGCAGGGTACAGAGGGACCAGCGATGTGAGCATATCAGGACCTCTGCCAATAGGCAGTAATGGGAGGAAGATAACACTACACTGCAGCAAATGAGGGAGCATTCACCAGCTGCACCCACTAAAGAGTCACACACCTCCCCCTGGCCAACAAGAATTTACATCTGCAGAGCCCATGAGCAGGCCCCCCCTGTCATTGGGGTCTGAAGCCACCCGCTCTACCAATCAAGAGGCCACCAAAACAATGGGGCCTCCAGCTTTAACCCTTCTTTCTCCTGCAGATGACTGCACAGATCAGTGACAGAGGGTGAGCTGTGCCACAGACACACTTGAGACATCTAGAAGTGTACCACCCTGGTGCCTTAGTATGTGTCTAAGGCTGTGCAGGAGGCAGCAGATTTCTAGTAGGAGGGGTCCTCTTGCTGCTATCTACATGGACTATGAGTCCCAGGAGCCTTGCTACACATCATCCCTGCTGTGGGAAGGAGGAGGTGCCCACAATCGTCATGCTATATGGAACTACCTGCCCCTCTCCGAGAGGGTCATCTTGCTGCTATGTACAAGGGACTGAGTCCCAGGAGCCTTGCTACCAGTAGCGGCCTGTGGAGGGAGTGCCGTGGGGCGGTGAGGCGGGGCGGGGTGGGGCAGGGTGGGGGTAGTAAACTCTGGCTCATGGCCGACCGGAGTAATGTAAAGAAATGAATAAATAAAACGAATTTCGTTGCGCGCTGAAACGCCAAATGCGTTTCTGCGCGCGCAATGACATTCGTTTTATTTATTTATTTCTTTACATTACTCCGGTCGGCCGTGAGCCGGAGTTTACTACCCCCACCCCGCCTCACCGCCCCAAGGCACTCCCTCCATGGGCCGCTACTGCTTGCTACTCATCTTGCCTGCTGGGGAAGGAGGAGGAGCCCATGATCTTCACGTTATATACCTCTGCCTGCCCCCCTCACCACGGGTCATCTTGCTGCTATCTACAAGGGACTATGAGTCCTAGGAGCCCTGCTGCTCATTATGCCTGCTGGGGGAAGGAGGAAGAGTCCACAATCTTCACGCTATATAGCGCTGCCAGCTCCCTGCCGCGCGGGTCATCTTGATGATATCTACAAGAAGCTTTGAGTCTCAGGAGCCTTGCTACTGTTGTGCCTGCTGGGGGAAGGAGGAGGAGCCCACAATCTTCGCACTATATAGCGCTGCCTACCCAAACACGAGTGTCATCCTACTGCTATCTACATGGACTACGAGTCCCAAGAGCTTTGCTACTCATCGTGCCTACTGCGGGAAGTAGGAGGAGCCCACGATCTTCACACTATATAGCGATGCTTGCCCACGCCACATGGGCCATCTTGCTGCTATCTACAAGGGAATACGAGTCCCAGGAGCCTTGCTACTCATCGTACCTTCTGGGGGAAGGAGGAGGAGCCCACGATCTTTGCACTGAAGAGCGTTCCCTGCCCGCCACCGCGCAGGATGCGCTCAGGGCGTGCCCTCGTGCGAGTTTGTACAAAACAAGTCCCTAGGCAACTATTATTCTACTCAGCATTATATGACATAATTGCTAAATGGTACTGAAAAGGCTAAGTGTGCACAAGAGTATGACTTATAAAAACCTTTTATTCAAATAAAATATCTAAAAAATCTATGATGAGCAATGCCTGTATAGTCACATAGCGATTTAAAACAACATACTTTACGATCTCATTGTCTCTCAATGCATTAAAGCAACAAAATCAAATTTCATGTGTGTATTTTTAACAGATACACTACTATTTTTTGATACTTTCAATATAGTAACCACAATTATTAAAATACATTAACATAGAATCATAACTGCATCACCAATGAACATATACATAATTATCAAGAATGATTATATCAAACATTTGATCAAAGAAGAAAGGAAAATCTACTCAATTCCACGAAGATCCATCTATGATGAAAGCCACTCTATTGTCTTTGAACACGGATACATTCATTGGGAAATAACTTTCCATTCTTCTTTTGAAAATTTATTTATTTTTATTTTTTATTTATTTGAAAAGTTTTATATAGCGCTACTAGACCCGGAGGTATCAGAGCGCTTTACATGAGTTACAGCGAGTTACAAGTTACATAGTTACATCACTTAAATCAAAGAGTCATAGGGGGAGGAGGATGGGGAGGGAGGGAATACACAACTGGAAAAACGAGGAAAACAATGACAGATGTCCGGCTGGGTAGGTGACGGCCGAGGGGGTGAAACCAGGGCCAGACTCCTCTTTAGCTGCATATGACAGCTCCACCGGGCATCGGCCAAGGTTGCTCGTGTATCCAGGTGAGTACAAACAGTCATCAGAGGTCCATCAGAAGTTCAGAGGAACGTTATTTAAGAGTTATGTATAGTGCTGGCTAGACCCGTAGGTATCAGAGCACTTTACATTAGGCTACACAATGTTACCGAGAATGAAAACAAATACACATTACGTCAAAAATTAAGCAACAAATTGGGAGAGGAAAGAAAGGTGAGACAAATAGAGAGGAGGGGGAAGGGGAAGTGTGAAGGGGGAGGATGAAGGAAAAGACAGCAGGGGAGACGAAAGGAAGTCTGCCCAAAGACCGACTGGGTAGGTGACGTCCGAGGAGGGAATCCACAGCCCATCACCCCAATAGCTAAACAGGTAGCTCCATCGGGCATCAGTCAGATTGCTAGGTCTCAACTGACGAGGGAAAGTTCACAGAAGAAAGTCCAGTGGATAGACAGGGTGGGAACTATGAGCAAGGACGAGTGAGGGCAAAGGTCAATGGCTGGAAAGAGGAGAAGAGTAGAGAGGAGGGGGTAGGGGGTATGGTGAAGAGGAGAAGGGAGAAAAGTCCATTAGAGAGACGCAGGAGAGTTTGCCCAAAGACCGGCTGGGTAGGTGATGGTCAAGGAGGGAAATCCATAGCCCATCTCCCCTTTAGCTCCCGAGGTAGCTCCACCGGGCGTCAGTCAAAATGTCTAGGTCTCAGCTGCCGATGGAAAAATCTCCGAGTCAAGTGTCATGGAGGGTGAGCAGGAGCGGGGTCGAGTGAGGCAGTATCGCGGTGCCGATCACCGTGTCTGTAGGTGACAAACACCGGACCAAAAACAAGGTGTACCTTGAGCAGAGGAGTGTGTAAGGCTTCCCTCATAAGCAGCAGGCGTTCGGTAAAGGCGATATAAGTACTCCTAGGCTGGTACTCCATATTCTCCAGGGCAGCTCTAGTAGGGCAACGTGTCTCTTGCCTCCTGTTGTGCTCCCCTCATCCTTGCTCATTTTATATGCACTGCCTGGTGGCGAAGGCCGCCATCTTAGGGTCAGGCATCCAGGCTCTGGGCAGCTCGCGCTGCATCTCCCAGAGTCAGGGCACCCAAAGAGGCACACACACTCTATATCAGGGGGGCCGCCAACAGCAGAGGTCTCCTACCGGTGCATCCCGCAAGGCGGCTGACAGATGCGGTCCCCGGTCTCGTAGTGGGGTGCCTCGCCTCGCCCTCCGGCCAGAATCCGACCTCCGCTCCTCACAGTCTGCCACCGCCTGTGTTCCCAGAGGGTGTCAGCAGGTAGGAGTCTCTGCGCTGGGTGGAATTGCACCCTCCGTTTATGAATTGCCTGGTCAGAGATGGGACGCCATCTTAAAGTCAGGCGGGATCCGGCGTGGGGCTGCTGAGCAGGAATATGTCGCCTTGTGGCTTCAGGAGTCACTGCCCCCGTGGGTATCGTCCCTGGGGCTTCCCTTTCTGTCCCTTTGCTGCAGCGCTTAGGCACCGGTGTACACTGGCGCTGCAGCCGTGCTTCCCCCCCAGTGGCACTCGCGGGGCTCACCAGGCATCAAATGTTTAATATATGTATTATTTATGATGTACTAATTACAATTTATTTGTATATTTATAAGTTATAGGTTTAATTATTTTAATTTTAATTAAAAAAATTAAGCATTACATTTTTATTGTTTACATTATTGGAATAATTACTGTTGTTGGGAGTATATATTTTATTATTTTCTCATTCAAATGTGATAGAATTTATGATTATTATAAAATTATAACATTTGTTTTATATTTTTTGTTAATATATTCAATAATTTTTGCATTTCGATTATGTATTTATTTTTTATGTTCAGTTTCAAAATATAGGTTTTTGGTTTGGGTTGCTGTGTCTTCTACGTACTTTTAATTTTATTTTATACACAAACAATTATTTGGGACTATGGAGTATTGATTGTGTATATAAACATTTTAGTGTCCAAAACCTTCTCTTGACTTTTGCCCCTTTAGTGTCCAACAACTTTCCCAAATTGGTTTAGATTGGAGTGGTAATTTGTTCAAAGTTTATTTAATGTACATTTTAACATTTATTAACATATATAGTTCTAGATAGAAAAAATATGTATATTGATATCTAAAAAAAGGTAATACATTTTTATTACTAAATAAAAAATGTAAATTATTTTTAAAGAGTATTGTATGTTGTACATTTTTCAGTTTTTTTGTTTAACATTTTTTTAACATTAATTTAGTTGTTTCATATACATATTCCTAACATAATTTTTACATACATTTTGCCAGTATGTATTAAAGAATTATATATATTAGTATACTATTATTTAATTTATACTTTACAATTGTTTTAACACTTTTAAAACATTTTATACATTGAATAATTCTTTACAATTTTGAAAACATTTAGCACCCATTTGGGGGAGCGGTATAGGTTAGTTATAGTGCTGTTTGTGGGGTTTTAGTATATTTAGTTGTAGTGATTGTGGTGTTTCTCATTAGTGTGTTGCTTTAGGGTTCCATACAGTGTTTTAGTGATGTATCAATAAGTTATGTTATATTGGGTTATGTTGCTTGCTTTTTGATGATCAAATGCAATGTATATTTAATTTTTGAAAGTCAATTTTTTTGCAGTTGGGTATTCTGTTTTACTTTGCAGGTTTCCATTTACTAAGTGTCCTATGGACATTTGGATTTAGTGTTTCGTTTTAAGGACATTTGTTTTGGTTTCTAATAAACCAATATTTTTTACTTTGATTTCTTTTTTAGGGTGTTACCAGGAGGGTTTCTTCTTTTAAAATTTTTTCAGATTTGTTATGGTTTCTGGGTCAGTCAGTCTTTCTTATTAATGTTTAGACAGTTACATATAATACATATTAAAATTTAACCATAACCATACCACTCTCTCTCAAACCATTTCCAAAACTCAGCCACCTCACATGACCCCACAGAGTTGGCTTTCAAAAGCAAGACTAAGATGCACATGTATCACTGTATATCTCTTTTGACCCTCGGACCATAGGATGCAATACCAGCTAACCTAAAAGTCTAAAATCTACAATCAGTGCATTACTAGCCTATACTCATTTTTAAAAACTTTGCTAAGGTTTAAGCAACATATAACATTTCCATATTCACCAATAGTTCAAGTGCTTCATTGGTATGATGTATGTTATATTTTATAAAAAGTGTTTTTAAAATCAGACCTCAAGTCCTATAAAAATGAAAACAGTCTAATAAAAAATTAACACTACAGTTTTGAAACCTTAATCCACACATGTAATTGTTCTCAGCATCCAAAATTGCGTTACGTGTCCAAAGCCTTAGGCACCGAACATTCAAAGCAACCACAAATGTTAATAATGGTAGGTGTACATGGACGTCTGGCAATGTAGATATATATGGGAGCACCCTCTAAGTATCCCAGGATTCCATCATATAATTTGCAGGGTTTACTCTTTACATACCCTCCATCAGACAACCTTAAAGCACTTCTACAGGCCTCGTTTAATTCCCCTTTGGAAATGTGGAAGGCCTCAGTCATCTTAAATTTCTCCATTTTTAAAACCACAGCAATTTTCCTAATCTATTCCTAACCTGCACCACCCATCTTAGCTCACTCCTTGCAAATTCATTTGTACAGAGAACTGATACCTTTTGAACCTCTGATGACCAGAGCTTATCCCAAAATCTCAGGGTTGACTTGTAGGCCAGGAAATTCCAAGCCTGCAAATGCCCTTCCAGTCTTTTCACTTGTCACTACGTGCTTTTTGGAAGACCTAACAGTTTTTTCAGACATTTACCCTCACACTTCTCCCAGCTTGCCTCCATGCTTAGGGTCAAACCCAGGGGACCATTGTGTTATAGGGTGTTAGAAGCAGGGTCCAAGGTGGCCCACCAGAGTGTTCTTAAAACATATTAGTGCTCCTGTAGTTGAAGCTGCCCGCGTCTCCACAATTTCTTCAAGTAGATCCCATTTCAGTTTTTGTGAACAACATTCCTACATATTTGTAAGAGGATACCACCTCCACCATCCTATTGAACAATAACCACATACCACCAATTTCCTCTGTAGGCCTACTTAAGTCAAGTCTAAAATTGCCAGGTCCTCTGCATAGAGGAGGCATGAAATGTGCCTGGCCCCAATTTTTGGCGAGAAGGAATTAGTGGAAGCAAGGGCTCTCGGGAGGTCTGCAGGAAACAATGAAAACAAAGTAGAGGCCAGGACGCAGCCCTGCCTTAACCCATTTTCCAAGGGTATTATTTTTGTTAAGGCCCCATTTAAGTCAAGCTCGACTTGGGCCCAATTCTGTTGATATAGTTCTTGAAGTACTGCTAGCAGCTAGTGGGAACTGCCAGTTGTCGTAGCTTCTCCCACAGAATACTTTGATACACCAGATCGAAGGCAGAGCTATAGTCGACAAAACAACAAAACAGATTCCCTGTTGTTTCCATCGCCTTTTGCCCCACAGCCCACAAACTGAAACAGTGATCAACAATCGAATGCCCTTGCTTGAAACCCCCTTGTTCCATTGGGATGATATCATTCCACTCAATCCAGTGTTAAGAGAGATGAGAATTACCTTTGAGTATAATTTTGCACTGACGTCAAGAAGGCTTATCAAGCGGAAATTAATCGGGACATCCGTCTCACTTTTTTTATGTAGCGGTTTGATTATTGCACCCTTCCAGCTTGGCGGGAATATACCTGACCTTGTTATAGATACAAAAACCTTTCAGAAGAAAATTGCCCACCACATAGGGTTGGACTTTATTGCAATTGCGGGGAGGTTACCTGGCCCAGCTGCCTTGGTTAGATTTAGGGAGGATATCAGTTTTACTAAGGATTGAACAGAAAATAAATCCAATGACTTCCCCCAAATTTAGGCCAATTTCCTCTTGTGGATACCTCTCTGGCTTTGTAAATATTACTTAAATAGGCAACCCAAACATTTTCTGGGACCGTGCACCTTAAAGGTGAATTCGACTTTCTACACCCTCTCTGAACTAGCTTCCAGAATGTATTCATATCTTTATCCTAGAGGGTGCTTATCACGAGGTACCAGGTTGACTGATAATAAGCCTGCTTCTTAGCACTAATGAAGGCCTCATACTCCTTTATCATGCAGTTGCAAGATTCTCTTCCATTAAGAGCCCCAAAGGAGCGCCTCACCCTTCCTACTTTCCTCAGCTTCTTCCTAGAGATCAAGCACTCTGTATCGAACCAGGGCTGTTTCGAGGCCCAACAGGGCTTATCCTTTTTGGCCTCATAATTGCACAATCTAACTATAGGGGTCAATCGTTTAACTACCTCTGAAATGGTCTCAGAGGGCCTTATTACGAGTTTGGCAGTTTGACCACCCAACCAGTCCGACTGCTGTATTATGAGTTGACCGCGTTGTCCACAGTGTTGCTGTGCTATGAAAAAACAAGGAGACCCAAATACAATTGGTCAGGGACCTTTGGGTAATTGAACTATTTCTAAAGACAGTGGTCCCCAGACAGAAAATAAGTTATAAATCAATAAATATAGACCCAATCAGTACTATATTGTAGAAATCTGTCCAGCCGGACAGATATTTAATATGCAGTCAAATAATGTTTACAGACAATAAACATGGAACAGTTTAAGTGGGACACAAGCCTGGATCCAACTTAGCAAGAAAGACGTACAACATAAAGTAAGAGGTTCAGGCAAAGGAAATTGTTTGTTTCAAGCACATTTCTAATAGAACAAACAGAATATACATGAGACACCATTACACAGAAATTAGAACATTTTCAAAGGGTGTATATGGTGTACAAGGTGTCGACGTTGTTTCGATCCCTTAAGAGAATAATGGGATCATCCTCAGGACATTATAAATAACATGCCTGTTTTCATATGGCTTAAATTGCTAGAACCATGGAAAAAATGGAGGGAAGGAAAAAGAAAGGGGAAAAAATTAAGTTAAAATTAGACAAAGGAAAGTGGCGTATATCCGAAGTGCTCGTGAGATTCTCTCTAATGTGCTGTCCGACGTGATGCGAGGCGCTCCTGAACATGAGAACATGCACGTGGATTTAACGTGCAGTGAAAAATATATATAAAAAAGGTGAAGCGAAGGGATAGAAAAAGAGAGGGAAGTTAGGCCGACGATCAAGATGGAAGCGAGATCTGGCGTAGGTGTTGGAAAAGTGAGAATATCTCTAACAGTAGCCGTGTAGTGGGTGGCAGGCAAAAGGAAAAGACAGAGCTGAAAGTACTGAAGGGTGAGGGGGTGCTAGTATCTATGTACGTATCATAAGGGGAGGTAGCGCTACAGTACACAATGGCACAGGGGGGAGGTAGAGGACAGATTGGGCACGTAAGGTGAGCTATGGCTTACCCAACGTGAAGAATGGAGCTGTGACAGAAGGTCTTGGGAATCAAGAAGAACGGAAAGCCACCGGCATAGGATCTGTAGGGATGGTGGTCTTAGTTATAATCCTGGGGAGTATGCACCGGAGTCAAGGTTCCTGCAGTAGGTAGAATGGGGCAATTGAGCAATTGAGGTTATTGAGGGGGAGGAGGGTGTTGGGTATGGAAAGGTAACTGCGGCGTGCAAGGCGAGCACGCTTACCGGTTAAGGGAGTTCCATTGTGGACATAATTCCAATGAAAAGCAAGCCGTAATTGCTGTCTTGAGCCGTAATACAGGCCAGTGCTAGAAGGAAGGAGCAAGGAGGAAATTAGGATAATGCAAGTGTCAACGGTGGTAGAGGAAAACGGCGTGCAGGGCTATCACGCTTACTGTTAGACTTGGCACCATTGGCGTGGGTCTCCCTTCCATTTTTTTGCTGTTGCCTCTTATGTTTTGCTGGTTTTAGATGCTTTTGGGCACTGTGCCACTGCTGTTCAGTGCCACAGTGCAAGTGCTCCCTACTGTAAATTGATGTATGGATTAGTGACTCCATGATTGGATGATTGGTTTACTTGTCAGTCCCTAGTACAGTGCACTGAGTGTGCCCAGGGCTTGTAAATCCAATGCTGCTGGTGGGCTTGCAGCACTGGTTGTGCCACCCACAGAAGCAGCTTGTAAAATGTGTCTCAGGCCTGCCATTGCAGAGCCTGTGTGCGGTCTGTGACTGCCATGTCGACTTGGCAAGTGCACCCACTTGCCAGTCCCTAAACCTTCCCTTATCTTCATATCAGACACCCCTAAGGTAGGCCCAAGGGCAGGGTGCATTGTAAGTATAAGGTAGGACATGCCCTGGTGTGTGTGGCATGTCCTAATAGTGAATTACAGCCATTTCCGTTTTTCACTATTGCAAGGCTACCTGTTCTCCATAGGCCAGAATGGGCAGTTTGATTATTACACCTTATAATCCTAACTGACCCAGGGAACATGGTAGAAAAACGAATTTAGTATGCCTGAACTCAGAATGATAAAATACATCTTTTAGTGAAGTTGGTTTTAACATTCTGTGTTTGAAAATACCACTTTTAGAAAGTGGGTATTTTCTTGCCTAAACTTCCAAGCCTGCCTCTGCTAGGTTGTGTATTCCTTGTCTGGAGATTGAGTGACAGGGGCTGGGGGTGGCTACAGGAGACAGGGAGAGTCAGCACAGGGCTGAATAGACAGATCTGCATCCAGAGTGGAGGGAGGAGTTGCACCTGGGTCTGAATAGGGCTGTGCCTGCCTTCCACAATGCTGGCTCCACCTCCTGCCGGGCGTCTGATGGCTCTGCCCTCACTCACAAAGGAAAGAAGGAGTCAGAAAAACAAAGTGCTCCAGGACTGACCAGAACTGGTTTTGGACTAGGCAGAGGCCTCTCTGCCTTCAGAGAACAAAGACAAACTGTGTATAAAAAGGGGACCCAGACCCCTAGGAAATTAGATCACTTCTGGGAAATCAAGAAACCTGTTGCCAAGGAGAAGAACCGGAGAAGCTGAAGGAGGAGTACTGCCCCTGTGCTGTTTTGCTGATTGGGGTTGGCCTGCAGTGGTTGCTTTCTACCAAGGACAGGAGAAAAGACTTTGCTGTGCTTTGTCATCTTGAAGAAGAGAATCTCCAAGGGCTTGAACTAGAGCTTGCCTCCTGCCTGAAGTCTCAGGGATACAAGACTTCACCAACCAGCTCCCCCCCTGCATTCCCTTGCTGGGAATTGAAGTGCCTGCTGTTGTGCTGGGCCTTCTGAGAGACTGCGTGTCGCTGGGAGCTGGAAGCGCGACGCAACAACGAGAAGCGTGTCGCCACCACAGCCGCGGTCATCGCATCGCCAAGGAAGCGAGACGCCGCTGCCGCTGTCATCCTCGCATCGCCGAAGCGCGGCGCATCAGCGGAGAAGCGGGACGCTGCCACAGAGGTCATCGTCGCATCACCGGAGAAGCGCGTTGCAGGGCCTGTCGCGGCTCCAAAGATCATCGAGTCGCCGCACGGCTGTCGGGCGTGCACGCATCACACCAACGTTGTCACATCGCAACCAAGACGCCATTTTGTCGCATCGTACCGGAGAAGAGTATCGCATCGAGTTGCCATCTTGTCGCATCGCACCGGAAAGCAGTAAGAAACCGACGCATCACCTCCCCACACAGTAAGGAAGCGAGCATCAACTCCCTGCGCAGCAGTAAGGAACCGACGCATCCACTCCCTGAGTGTAAGGAACCGACGCATCACCTTCCCTGCGACCCTTTTGTTTTCTTTGCGTTACGCATTCAAGGTACATTGAGAGTAAAGTGTCGCATTTACAACTTGAGAGAACTGGAACTATTTTATAACCTTTTAAAGTCTATTTTTGAGTACAGTATTGTGGATTTTTGCTATTGGGTCTTGTGATAAGTCTATATAAAGATTACTTATTTTTACATAACAACCTGTGTGGTGTCCATCTGTAGTGTTTTCACTGTATTACTGTATGTGTTCCCAAATGCTTTACACACTGCCTCTGAGATAAGCCTGTCTGCTCGTGCCAAGCTACCAGGGGGTGAGCAGGGGTTATTTTAGGAGTGTATCCCCCTTATCCTGACTAGAAGCAAGGGTCCCTATTTGGACAAAGGTGCAAACCATTGCCAACTAGAGACCCCCAGTTCTAACACTTACCGTATGTAATCTAGGGTCCGTCACAGCCTGGGTGTTTCCGGTCACAGAATTGAGTGAACCGGGAGGGAGCATTATATATGGGGCCCTCCAATTGGGAGAAGTGGGTCAGGTAACCAAGAATAGTAAAAATGGAGGAGAGACTGGTGGTTGCCAAACCAGCGGCCATCTTGGAACATGAAAGAATTTATGTGCACATACTTAAAGTGGCTAAAAAACCGAATATAGGCAAAAAGGAAGGTTAACAGGAGTGGCAAATCTGGCCACCTTAGAATAGCATAGAGCAACATGATACTCTGTACATTTCAGGAGCGACAAAATCGGTAAAAGGACCTACAAGAGGCATCAATAGAGAGAAGCACATTGGACATTTAAAATGACATAGCAGGGGAGTTCAAAGAGTAATTGTCTATGTTTAGAATAGCATAGAGCAACATGATACTCTGTACATTTCTGGAGCGACAAAATCGGTAAAAGGACCTACAAGAGGCATCAATAGAGAGAAGCACATTGGACATTTAAAATGACAAAGCAGGGCAGTTCAAAGAGTAATTGTCTATGTTTAGGACCAAGAGCGCATAGATACTCAAAAGCAGTCACAGTTAGATCAATGAAGTCCAGTCCTCCAGAAGATTGAGGCCTGTATGAATACTTCCAGTCCTCAAGATCCATTTCAGTTCCTCCTTGTTAAGGAGCTGCGCCATGTCCGCACCCCTTGGCGGTGGCTTTATCACGCTAATGATTGTCCACCGTATGTCATTTTCAGTGTGACCTGCTGCCTGAAAATGTTCGACAAGAGGAGCATTTGGAGTATTGCAGCGTATTCTGCTGCGGTGCTGGCAGATCCGTATCCATGCCTTTTGTGTAGTTTGTCCAATGTAGATTTTATTACAGGGACAAAAAATAGCATAAATAACTTTAGTAGTGTTGCAATTCAAAAAGGTTTTCAGTTCAATCCTGATTTTATCAAAGACAAATTCTTTCCCCTCAATTGTAAACTGGCAAACAATACAATCACCACACTTAGCATGTCCTGTCAGGGGCGGCAGACCCCAGAGTTCATTAAGTGTTCCTGTGTTTTTGGTAGATGGTAGGGCCGCACGTACTAGGTGATCTTTTATGTTTTTTGCTTTACGGAATGCGAACAGGGGGCGTTCTAAATTAAGTACCCCTGCATTCAGAACCTCCCAGTGTTTGATAATGCTCTTCCGGATGGTGTGTGATACTGGTGAAAAAGTGGTCACACAGACCATACGGTTCTGTGGTTGTTTTTCTTTAGGTTCCAAAAGTGCATCCCTGGGACAGTACCAGGCTTTTTTAAGGGAGTTTCGAACTAGCCTACGTGGGTATCCCCTTGATGTCAGTTTATTGCTGAGGACTTTTGCCTTGCGAAAATAATCCTCTTTTAGTGAGCAATTCCTCCTGATGCGGAGAAACTGTGAGTAAGGGAGTGAATCCCTCAGGGCACGAGGATGGTGACTGTCATATCTGAGGAGTGTGTTCCGCTCTGTAGGCTTCTTGAATAAACTTGTAATCAGTACCCCGTCCTTATGCTGAATGTTCAAATCAAGGAATGGGATGGTGGTCTTACTATGTGTCAAAGTAAAGTTGAGTCCGTCACAATTGTTATTGAGCCAGTGGAGAAATTGTCTCATGGTGGTGTCAGAGTCCTGCCAAATCATAAAAACGTCATCTATGTACCTTCTCCACACCGAGATCCCAGTGCAGAATGGGTTCATAGGTGACAGTATGCGACTGGTCTCGAGGTCGTCCATGTAAAGTATGGCTAGGTTTGGGGCAAAAACGGCCCCCATAGAAGTACCCTTCACCTGCTGATAATATTGTTCATCAAAAAGGAAAAAATTCCTAGTGAGGCAAATCTCCAAAAGTTGAAGTATAAAGACCGTGGGTACAGCATGGGGCCTTGGTCGTCTGTTGAGGACTCGTTCAATGACGAGGAGGGAATCAATTTGAGGAATATTGGTGTAGAGCGACTCCACATCCAACGTGCAAAGGGCGTTGGATGTGGGGTCGAATGGGTGTTCATCAACTAAATTTATCATAGCCATACTGTCACGTATGTAGCATTCAGTCTCAGGTACAAAATCCTTAATGAAAAAGTTCACATATTGGCCCAATGGTTCCAAGATGGAGCCGCAGCCCGATACTATGGGTCGGCCAGGTGGCTTGTCCTGGCTCTTGTGAATTTTAGGGAGAGTGTAAATCACAGGTGTACGAGGTGACGTGGTGTTCAGAAATTTGTGTTCATGTTTGCTAAGAAACCCATGTTCTAACCCTTCATTTGTGACTTGAAGGATGAGTTTCTGCAATTCCCTGGTGGGGTTGGTAGGCAGTCTGAAATAGTGGTCAGTGTTAGTCAGCTGTCTCAGGATTTCATTCTTGTATTCATCTCTCTCTCTGGAGGACTATACCTCCCCTTTGTCAGCAGGTTTTATAACAAGGGTGGGATTGGTTTTCAAATTAGAGAGTGCTTTTTTCTCTTCCATTGAGATGTTGTAAGGAATGAATCGACGTGACGTTTCCAATTGGGTAACGTCATTGAGAACTAGTTTCTCAAAGGTGAGTATTTCACCTGGAATCATGTTGGCGAAAGGTGAAAAGGTAGAGGGGGGTCTAAAAGGAGTATTTGGGTTATTGCTGGGTTTAGGATTAATCAGGAAGTAACTATGTAGTCTTATCTTCCGGAAAAACCTCAGAAGTTCAGTTTGCAAATCTAGGAAATTAGGGCGAATAGTGGGCACAAATGAGAGTCCCTTACTTAATAGGGATTGCTCGGTGTCTTAAGCGCGCTCGCCTTGCACGCCGCGGTTACCTTTCCATACCCAACCCTCTCATCCCCCTCAATAACCTCAATTGCTCAATTGCCCCATTCTACCTACTGCAGGAACCTTGACTCCGGTGCATACTCCCCAGGATTATAACTAAGACCACCATCCCTACAGATCCTATGCCGGTGGCCTTCCGTTCTTCTTGATTCCCAAGACCTTCTGTCACAGCTCCATTCTTCACGTTGGGTAAGCCATAGCTCACCTTACATGCCCAATCTGTCCTCTACCTCCCCCTGTGCCATTGTGTACTGTAGCGCTACCTCCCCTTATGATACGTACATAGATACTAGCGCCCCCTCACCCTTCAGTACTTTCAGCTCTGTCTTTTCCTTTTGCCTGCCACCCACTACACGGCTACTGTTAGAGATATTCTCACTTTTCCAACACCTACGCCAGATCTCGCTTCCATCTTGATCGTCAGCCTAACTTCCCTCTCTTTTTCTATCCCTTCGCTTCACCTTTTTTATATACATTTTTCACTGCACGTTAAATCCACGTGCATGTTCTCATGTTCAGGAGCACCTCGCATCACGTCGGACAGCACATTAGAGAGAATCTCACGAGCACTTCGGATATACGCCACTTTCCTTTGTCTAATTTTAACTTAATTTTTTCCCCTTTCTTTTTCCTTCCCTCCATTTTTTCCATGGTTCTAGCAATTTAAGCCATATGAAAACAGGCATGTTATTTATAATGTCATGAGGATGATCCCATTATTGTCTTAAGGGATCGAAACGCCGTCGACACCTTGTACACCATATACACCCTTTGAAAATGTTCTAATTTCTGTGTAATGGTGTCTCATGAATATTCTGTTTGTTCTATTAGAAATGTGCTTGAAACAAACAATTTCCTTTGCATGAACCCCTTACTTTATGTTGTACGTCTTTCTTGCTAAGTTGGATGCAGGCTTGTGTCCCACTTAAACTGTTCCATGTTTATTGTCTGTAAACATTATTTGACTGCATATTAAATATCTGTCCGGCTGGACAGATGTCTACAATATAGTACTGATTGGGTCTATATTTATTGATTTATAACCTATTTTCTGTCTGGGGACCACAGTGTTGCTGTGGCAGTCTTGCAGTGGTGGTGACAATTTTTCCATACATATCTATGCCTGTGTGAGCATTTTGAGTGCATATGTGTAGAATGCACACATATGCATGATACATGTGGAAAAATACCACCTATCCATTGCCGAAGTCTGTCCCATATCAGGCAATGTGTATATGGTATAAGGAGCATTTACCTGTGTATCACCACAGACAGGGTCGTGTTCCTTGGGTTGAAGATGCTGCTGTGTAGGGGGGACCTGGAGTGAGGGATCCACGTTGAACTCTGATGGAAAGAACAGGAAAGAGGTGAGTATGCACCAAAATTACTTCTTTTCAGCCAACCTTTTGATGGCGCCCCACCGCCGCAGTCGGCTTGTTAGAAAGCCAACTCGTAATTCGGACAGTGGTGAAACTCCTCTGTAGCGCCCTATGGCAGCTGAATTTCCCCAACCGCAACCCCGTCAGTTGGCAGTATGCTGGCGTGTCAGTGGTTCACCCGCTGTCTTTGCAATCGCAATCCTCCCATCTCCTCATAATATGGCGGTCGGACTGTGAGTATGGCGGTCCATGGACGTAATAAGACCCAGAGTACCAATCCAGAATTTTGGGACCCGGATCCCCCTTAGCAACAAGTCATTGGATACTTGGTATTGCGATAGTAGGGACACGTATCATTCATCTATTCTTTGAATGAATCCTTTTGGGAAGGATACCTCCATTGGATTCACCCGTTTGCTTTGATGAGAAGCTGCAAGTAAAGCCGATCTTAAGCCCCAATGGTCACTGCCGCTAATTCTTATGATTTCTGGATACATTGGAGAGCTTTGAGTAATCTCTATTGGTTTGTTTTTAATTTTGCATTTTTTGGGACTTTTTGGAAAATATTTTACCAGTATTTGGTAGCTTATGGTAAGTCACAATTAATGTATTTTGTTGGGTGAGAAAGGTTATATTTTATTATTTATGTAAGTGTTATGTGATTGTTATTGGTATTATAAATATTTATGTGTTCTAATTTATTTTTCACAATAGATTTCACATGTTGTTTTAGGTTGGTGAGGTTTATGGTTTTTATATAAATAGCATACATATTTTAATTTATCAGTCTTATTTAAAATTAGAGTTTAATCTAATGTTTTGACTAATATAATAAAATATTTTGTTTATAACAACTTTTGTAATGTTGGGTAAGATATTTGAGTTGGGGTTTTCACCATGTATGCTGTATATCTGAGTGAATGGTTTGGGGCACAATTTGAAGATCCCATCCTTCATCCAGTTTTGACAACCGCTTAGTTTTAGTATGTTATCTGCTGTAGAAAATATTAGGATTCATCCAACACTGTTTAGGTTGTTATATAACAGGAAGATTTCCTCATTATGTGTGATTTTTAAGTGTTCAGGTATTGGGATATCTTGGTATCCTTTAGGGGCAGGAGGTATGTCATTAGTTGATTGTTTAGTTCATGTAAATAAACATTTCAAAGAGTTTATAGGAGGTAGTCGGTCTGTGATGTCTTTGGGCATTTTAGGGAGTATATCTTTCAGGATTTTTGTTGTGGGCTCCTGGGAGCTCGCGCTTGCCTCTCTTATATCTTGCAAATCCTCCCTTACTTCTATTTAGTCACATTTGGTGTAGTTGTGTCCCCTTACATTAATTACAACAGGATCTTTTGTAGTGGTCCTCCCATAGCATGCAGTAGAGTAATATTTAGTATATTTCAAATTCACAGTTTTCATCGATATACTTTCTTGGTTGCAGGTGTAACCCACATGACTTAGTGCCTTATTCAGAGTTTGCCGGTCTTCGTCTGGGACTGCCACTGCGGCAGTCCCAGGAACGCCGCCACGCCTGTGGTGCACCCACGGGCCCGCTTCCAAATTAATCCAGGGCAGGTGGGCGGTGCTGCTGCGGTGTCACAGCGGTAGTCTGTTAAGCTCATTGGAGAGCCTAACAAGCTGACCGCTACTGTGACAGTACCTACTGCACGTTCCTGCATGGCATGGCATGCACCATGTCGTGCATGCCACATCATGCATGAACGAAGGGGCAATTACAGGGGGGCACAACATGTGCCCTCCCGCACGCACCCCCATGGCCAGATGAGCCTGAAGGCCCTGTTAAGGCCCCCTTACTTGCATTTCTGCCACCCTTTTCATGGCAGGCTCCCCGCCATGAAATAGGCAGTGGAATTGCAAGTCATAATATGCTAGGCAGTGCTGGCATCCTCACCGCCAGCATATTCAGGCCCCTTTCTGCACCACCACCGCTGTTAGAAGCAGTATTACTTGTTGCAGGGATTCTGCACAAACACAGAACTATGCGTGGGATTATGGGACCTTAGTATGTAGGGTAACCCTGGGCAAAGCACTATGCTACGCTCGCGTAGTTTGCGAAGTTTGCGCTACTTCGCACTACGCGAATTGCACGTAGCACAGTGCAAACACGCGTAGCGTAGCGTAGTGCAGCGGTCATTTTTTGCTTGCTCGCGGTCCTCAACGTCAAGTTGGCGACCGCGAGCAAGCAAAATGACATCCCGGCGAGACTTTTTCCTCATTCGCGATCAGCAACCTCAAGTTGCCGATCGCGAGCGTGGAAAATAAACCTCCCGGCGAGATTCTCAACGCGGGGAGGTCAGGTTTCTCATTGTGAGTGGTCGCGTATGCTCGCGACCGCTCGCGATGAGAAACTACCAGTCCGCGTTGAGAAAGCTGCCGCTCGAGTAAAAATCTACTCGAGCGGCAGTAAGAGACAGCTCGCACTGTGCAAGATGCCGTTTTCAATGATTGCACAGTGCGGACAAGCATCCGGCACTGTGCAATCATCGCGAACAGCGCACTACGCAGTTCGCGTAGTGCTACGCGTAGCTCGCGTAGTGCGAAGTGCACTTCGCGTAGCTTTGCGTAGCGCTACTTCGCGAACTACGCCCAGGGTTAATGTAGGGACTGAGTTATCCTACCACCTTAGTACCCATGAGCCCAGGACCGACTAGCTATAGTGTCTCACTTGCCCTCCTACTCACTCCAGAGGAGCAAGTGATTACACACCCCAGAACACAACACTCCCAACTCTCTCAGGAATCGAGGTTGCAAGACACACCCTTTCGCTCACACTCTTGTACTCGTCCACAATAAGATCTGCCAGAGACACAAACTAGTCTAAAATATTTATTTTAACTAACGTGCTCTAGTATGCAGTATACGTGCCACAATCAGCAGAAAAACGCATAACATAAATGCGGTCAGCATAGCAAGTAGTCCGTAAATCATAAAAGAAGCTGTCATGATGAAGGACAGCGTAACTTAACCTCCCTCCCCTTGCATAGAAGCAAGATGATTATATATTATAAGATCTCTGAGCTTTAACAGCAGACCCTATACCTCAGTCTATAGATGGTAGATCTGCAGCATATGTGCTGTCATGCTCTTCTTCCTGGAAATGTCCCTCTCCCACTGTGTGCTACCTATCCATGTATTCCAATAAGACCAAAGTACGTGTTCCCAAACAACAGCTGCATCTGCATGTTTTGTCTAGGTGCTAGGGCCTGACCAGAACAGAATAACAAGGGGCATTGTTGTTCGACGTTTATGTGGTGTAGGGCAATGGTCTCATTGTGTATAATTAATAGCTGCACGCTGAGTACTTGTTTTATGGAGAAAGTGATGACCATAATGCTGGTAACAAAATAAATCTGCGTAATTTGCGGAATTCATACATAAATCCTCTTCATCAGAAACAGTATAGTATTGCAATTCAGAAAACAAAGAATTAACAGCATTAACATCCCAATCATCTGAATGCACACTGGAATAACGACATCACCTAAGGAAACACGGAAAACATAGGGGGGCAGATTGACAAGAAAGTGACGCATCTGTATAGATGCGTCACTTTCCCTGCGCCACCCTTAGAAACCCTTGCGCCACCATAGATACGCCGTATTTACAATACGGAGCACTATGGCGCAAGGATTGACAGATGCGTCAGAAATTCTGACGCATCTGTTGGCGGAAAGTCACGCATTGCTGGAGTCGTGTCGCAAGCACGACGCAACTCCAGCAATTCGTGTTGAGGCCTATTCCCACTACACTGCGTCACTACTTATGCCTGCTTCAAGCAGGCGTAAGGTTTTGACGCAGTGGCGTCCTAAAAGTGGCGCAGTGAAATCTTGTAGATTTCAAGATTTCACTGCATCACTTTTATGAGGCCTTCCTGCGTGGGAACGCCCACCCTGCATACATTATACCTGACGCAGGTATAATGTGACGCAGGGCTTTACAACGTGACGCATCTCCCTAGATGCGTCACGTTGTAAGTAGGCCTCATTTTTTGTGCCGCCGTTGCATCAAAAAAAGTGACGCAATGGCGGCGCAAGAAGGTGCAAGGGGCTTGTAAATCTGCCCCCCGGTATTTGTGGAGTCTCCGTAGGAGCATATACATCGAATGGCACTTTATCCCAAATCTGAATGCACACCAGGAATAACTACATCACCTAAGGAAACATGAAATCCATAGGGTATTTTTAGGGTCTCCATAGGACCATATACATCGAATGGCACTTTATCCCAAAAAATGCCATCAACGATTGGGACTGCTGAAATGTTAACAAGGTTTGTTCTCTTTTCATTATATGGGAAGGCGAATGAGGGGTCAGTATACCGTCAACCAGTTCCACAGCAGAGCGTTCAGGTATGTAGTGGCCATTAATCAAAAGGAAAAACACAGTCACAAATCCCATCCACATGAAGAGGAACATCATCGATAATGCGATCCAGATGTATGTCCAGTGTGGGACCATGTTAGTTCGTTTTATCCACACAATGAAAACACAAATCCGTGCAGGGGGCAATGAGATAGTCGAAGACAATGAAGAAGTGCTCGAAGAAAAATTATATTGGTCAATGTAGTAACCGCTGGAACTGAGCTGAAACAATGGGAGCTGCTCTTGATTAGAAGATGAATGTAATTGAGTGTCTGAGAGTTCCACTGGTGGGGAAGTATATTTAATTCCCACGGTTGAATATGTAGAAGGCAAAACCGATAATTGATCAACTGAAGACTCGATCTCCCTTTCTGGCAGCCGGGGAGAATCATGAGAAATAGAATTCATTTGATGTGATGAAAAATCCCAACGCGGGATGCTTGTAGGCATACTATTGAGTATTGGCCATATGGTGTCACTTGACATGTTCAATGGAAATGAACCGATTGTCTTTGCATCCAGGTAGTGGAGGTAAAATCACAGTTCGGATGCCCTTAAGACCAAGAACCGGGACCGGAGCACAGTATGTGGGACCTTGTTGTTCACCACTTTCTCCCGGATCAGATCACCAACTTTAGGAATCCAGCCAGAAACAGGAATCAGCACCACTGCATTCATTGGTCAGGGCAAATGGGCTTTTGCCAGAGCATCTCGATTTTTTTGTAGATCATGTAACATAGCACAGTGGTTATCTACGTCAAATGTTGCGGCAGCCGCCACAACATCTAGACCGTCAAGGTCTGGCACAAACATTTTAATTTAGATACTTCTGTCAACGACAAAATCCCTTTGGGATCCTTTCTAAAGCATACAGGTTCATCCAATAAACACACATACACTATTCAAGTCCTCAACATTCATAAGAAACCAAAACAATAATATAAAAATGTATTGTATTTTATTATATGTAATCCCGTCAGGATTCAAAATGTACAAAATTTAAAAACCAAATTCATTTGAGAACATAAATGTTATGAAAAATAATCACATAGAGTTAAAACATTTCCTAAAAACACAATCTGAAAGACTGTGACACTTCTTGGAGACATAGGAACCTAAAAATCAAGTTGGCACATCCAATTCTAATGTTAAACAATACTAAATCAGCACTTAGTCACATATTTTGTTTTTCCTTTTTGTGGACCCTGAAAGTGCTAGGATGCTCAACCAATATGAAGCAGCGACGCGTTTCGGTGGTATATTCTGATTCACCACCTTCTTCAGGCTTAATGTAACAATTCAATATCTCCCCATATGATCTAAAACAATACATAAAAATATGTGCAATTAAAATACCGTCCTTCAGTATACTCATGTAATATAATACATATTCAACACAAGAGAACACAATTGTAAATAAAAAATTATTATCATTCACCAATACATTAAATACATTTATATTACAATCTTGGTTTCTAATACCATGGTTCACATATCCGTGTCCATCATTCAGACTCATACACCATCCATATTCTCACACTAATACAAACACAAAATTATGTGCCACGAAGGAGTTACCCACCCATGGACTGATGTATAGGAATAAGGAAGGAGATCTGTTTCTTCCTTCAATGTGGTTCTTATCCTCTTCACACACCACTCAGAATAAATAGGGGATATGGACCTATATGTCCTCCCTGAAAAGGAATAACAGTAATGTAGAGGTATAATTCAAGGCTCTTGTTCTTGTAATTCTCTAACATATCTCCTGCTACTGAATATATGCAGGCAGCTGTACCTTAATTTAAGTTGTAACATTTCTTTTCATCCTTTTCTTTAAGTATATGTATCTTAATGCCAAAGAGCATTTCATACGGGGTCCGCCCACCCAGAGATCTTCTAGGGAGAATATTTAGTGCACGTTGAACCCCATAGAGGTGAGTCAACCAGCCACCGCCTGTACCTAATACCCTTGCTGTTAAAGACTGCTTTAAGTCACGGTTCATCCGCTCCACAACAGAGATGCCCTCGGGCCTATATGGAGACAAGAAATGCACCTGCACTCCCATAGACTTCATCGAATCATAGTAAGCCTTAGAGGATAAAAAACAGACCTTGGTCAGAATGGAAAGTGCCACAGGCATAAGTCCCTACAAAGACATGCACATTTTTTTATAACAGTACGAGCGTCAGCACAGCACTGTCGCCAGACCCAGAGGAACCAGGTGCACGAATCCACTGCAACCAAAATATATTTGAAAGCATTGTCGGATGTTAAAGGCCCGCAGTGAGCAAGATAAATACACCCAAATGGATGATAAGAAATGAAAAGATGAGTCTGTTGTGACGCGAAACAGTAGAACTCCTAATCTGTTGACAAATATCACATGAAAGCACATATTTGCACGTTTGTTGGTATAAACCGCGCAACCAATAGCGTTGCTGTAAAAGAGAAATTGTGGCCGCCACCCCTGGGTGAGCAGAAGCCATACCTTCATGGGTGGCCACAATTGGAGAAAGTTTGTGGTCTTCATTGGGAATTAAACGATCACCAACTGTTGGAATGGTCACAAATGGTACTTGGTCAGTAGTTAACTGATAGGAATGATGTGAGGGGAAACCCTGGGGAAATGGAGTACCCTCTTTCGTCACGGATATAGCCCCAAAATGTCATCATCAATTTTAGTCATGGACCTTGTAACTGCTGCAACTGAATATGTGGCTACAGCAGATTTGACTGCTTCATCAGCCATAGAATTACCTACAGCGTGTGCTCCCACACGCTGATGCCCTAGTGAATGGATAACATGTGTGAGTGGCAAACGGTCCTTAAGAGCGGCCACTCGGACCCAAAGTGTTTTATGCTTTTTTGCGCTACCTTTAGAATCTCGAAAATCATTTTGTTTCCAGAAAAATAAATTGTCATTAAAGGACTGTACTCAGTAGAAAGAGTCGCACACCACAAGGGTAGGCAACTCAGGATCAGCAAACTCAAGAGCTAGAATTAAAGCCTGTAGCTCAGCTAATTGTGCCGTGCAATGCCCGATGGTTTGCGTGTGAACCAGGGAAGATTTAAAATCACCGTTCTCAATCGTACCCGCAACAATTGCACAGGCTGCATAGTAAGTTTGTTTAGAACTAATGGCCGGCTGTGTGGAACCATCAGTGTAAATGATACACTTGTACTGATCAAGAGGAAGAAAGGACGGAAGAAGAGGATGAACATGTTCATATTGAAAAAACTCTTGTGCTTGTAAAGAAGTATCAAAAACAAAATTGACATCAATCGACATCAATGAAGTTGCCCATTGTATCCAACGCGGATGCATAGCTTTTGAATTTGGTACACTCGCCTTCGTGACAGCTTCTAAAGCAAGCACAGGCGAAACGACAAAAATGCGTCTGCCCTGAGCCAGAGGCGTTCCTTTGGAATTGCCATCTGTACTGCTGTTAAAATCTTTTCAGTAGATGAAAAACGCAAATCCGCTGGAGTATACAAATGCGATATATAAGCAATGAGAACCGTGTCCCCTTCATTAAAAAAAAAGTAAGTGATTCCTACTGCTCCTGGTACAATCTGTATGACCAAATTGGTAGTATTTTCTCTAGTCTGTATGTATTGAGTTTCAAGCAAATCTGACATCAAAGAGTGCAGCAATGGAGTGTGTTCCGGAAGCCAACTGGAAGACGAAAAGTAAGGGTTTATCAACGCATATAGCGGTTTGATACGGAGAGCATAATCTGGAATGTAGGCTCTGCCAAAATTCAAGAAACCCAGTAATGATTGTAACTTCTTGAGGGTAGTTGGAGGTTGCAACTGAGTGCACTTCTCCAAAAAATGGGGTGCCAACCCCCTACCCTCGTTGTTTAATTCATAACCTAGGAAAAGAATGGCAAAAAATGCAATATGAGATTTTGCAAAATTGAATTTGTAACCTAAAGCGTCAAAACACATGATCATTTGATCCACACTCGTAAGATGGGGATTTAGCTCTTCATCTGTTGGGGCTGGGGAGTAGACCGTAATGGAATAGCATGCAAAGGAGAATCCTTATCTCAACTCACCTAATTGCAATATAAAGCAGGAGATAAGGCCAGAGCCCACTCCGAAGCATAAGCTTGTGTAGTCTCCTCTGGGACATACTGGGAAAAAGAGGGAAGAATCACATCCTCACCCCTAGGGGAAGCGAGGATAAAAGGAGGAGGCCAATCAACCTCCACCAGCAAAATGTCATAGGAAGAAGTGAAGTTGTCCCAAAAGACTACATTTACAGTGCGTTTAACGTCACCTTCGATTTGAAGGTCTACACAATAAAATCTATCATGGGGAGCTACGCGGATGTCTGCGGTTTCAACAGTTATAAAAGTGTCAGTTGCTTTTGCCTCCAGAAGCTGGTGAAGTGTCCGGTGAACTATGGTAACTTCTGCCGCGCTGTCGAGGAGAGTCACCGCCCAACTCCTGTCCAGGAGGAGGGTTCACACCATCTGGGGCATACTTCGCTGTCAAAGCAGCAACCTTTTTCTTCTGAAATGCGGCGAGTTTTGAAGTGGTTCCTCCCGTTTACTTTCACGTCAAACTGGTGCTGCGGGTCTCACCTTTGTTGCGTGAACTCGCCTTGTCTGCGATCCTGTCGTCCCCCTCCACCAAATTGTTGATAGACAATTCCTGAAAGGAATGAGGAGAACGGGAATCAGGAACCTGGAACCTCTCAGGTGTCTTAATTTTAGAGCGGTAACGTAAGTCATATCTATGTTCAGAAGAGTCAGGTGGTGGCGAACCAGCAAGAGACATAGGCTTCTGTTGCTGTTTATTTTTGTCCCATGTCGTCTGCGGGAAGACAGGACGGCCCCCCTTGTCAGGAGGCGTTTTACCCTGAGATTGGATAGATGATCGGACTCTCAAATTATTGCATCCCAATGATGTGTAAACATCCGCAATAATAATCAGCAACTGACATTCCCGATCAACGTCTGCCACTGCCGCTAGGCATTGGCGTACTTGTAAGCAAACTGCTTCACTCTTAATGTTAGCCAGAATCATATCGGAGACAGTGGGAAAAATACCCACTAATTTCATCCCCAAATCCAGGGCTGGACCATCCCCATGTTCATCCTGTACAAGTTTTAGAATGCTCGGCAGAACGCTCATGGAGGGGGTGCCAAAACACAGTGTATACACTGAGGCAAACACCGTCCCCCAGGTGTTGCAGTCCACTAGAGGGGGAATCAAACCACTCGGTAAACACATAGTAAGGATCCTGTGCTCCTCAACCGAACTAGTGTGTGGAAAAACAGCATCAAGCTGCTCAATTTTCTGAGCGATCCAAAAGGGAAAGACTTCACGATTCTGAGGACGTTTGCCCATCACGGAGTTAATTATGACAGGACTAATCACAAGGCCTCTGTCCTGTATCGGTGCAGGAGGCGCAGCACCAGCCGGAGCCACTAGAAAAGCAGGAGAAATAAACTGGATCACTCGTCTATAGAGTAGAACTACTTGCGCATATATACGAAATGAAGTTCCGCCACATTAATATTGAGATAATTGGGATGTGGCGTAAAACCAGCCAATACCGGCCAAGAAGCCCCATCAATACTTAAGGGGCCCATACGAACAAAAGAGAAAGGGTGAGGAAGGGTGCCATTAAACCAAATCGTACTCCCAGGACGTAAGAGGAACTTCAATCACTGCATAAGGACGCCGCCGGCGCGGCAGCTACCATGTAAGCATGAAAGAAATTATCATTTGCATCAACTACAGGAAATGTAACCCAGGAATAAAAGACCTCGAAGCGGTATGCCGGATCCGCCTCGACCACAAAAACACTTGGAGACCCCGTACTGGGTACTCCATGCTGTGTCAAATGTTGTTTAACGGTTGCTCTGCAATGCGCCGTAATAGCGACTAGTTATGCCATGACATATAGCAAAAAATAAAACAAAACGGTAGCGCAAAACAGGTCTAAACCTTTTAGAATTCAAGCTTGAAAAACCTACAGCAATAGGTGTAACCCACAAATGGAGGAGGCAAAGCCCTCCTATTGCGGACGTCTCCGGTAACAGCTGAGAGGGTATCGTGGACGAGCACAATCGCTACTCAGGGATCTCGTTAATAAGTTCCAGACCAAATGTTGGTGGCGCCATGTTGCAGGGATTCTGTGCAAACACAGAACTATGCGTGGGATTATGGGACCTTAGTATGTAGGGACTCAGTTATCCAACCACATTTCTGCCCATGAGCCCAGGACCGACTAGCTATAGTGTCTCACTTGCCCTCCTACTCACTCCAGAGGAGCAAGTGATTACACACCCCAGAACACAACACTCCCAACTCTCTCAGGAATTGCGATTGCAAGACACACCCTTTCGCTCACACTCTGGTACTCGTCCACAATAAGATCTGACAGAGACACAAACTAGTCTAAAATATTTATTTTAACTAACGTGCTCTAGTATGCAGTATACGTGCCACAATCAGCAGAAAAACGCATAACAAAAATGCGGTCAGCATAGCAAGTAGACCGTAAAGCATAAAAGGAGCTGTCATGATAAATGACACCGTAACTTAACCTCCCTCCCCTTGCATAGAAGCAAGATGATTATATATTAGAAGATCTCTGGGCGTCATCAGCAGACCCCGTACCTCAGTCTATAGATGATAGATCTACATCATATGTGCTGTCATGCTCTTCTCCCTGGAAAGGTCCCTCTCCAAGTGTGTGCTACCTATCCGTGTATTCCAATAAGACCAAAGTACGTGATCCCAAACAACAGCTTCATCTGCATGTTTTGTCTAGGTGCTAGGGCCTGACCAGAACAGAATAACAAGGGGCATTGTTGCTCGACCTTGTTCAGAATGTTCAGACTAACTATAACTGGTACTAACTATAACTACCTTAACTACCTACTGGTGACTGCCAGTAGGTAATATATAAATATATATGTATGATATATATATATAATTATATTCACTGAAAAAACCACAGGTTTCAGGGACGTTATAGTTAGTTGGACATTTAACTCGTACAAAACCAGAGAAATTCGGCCGTTATAGTTAGTTGAGCTAACTATAACTCACGCCCCCGCAATGCACTGCTGATGACGTCACATATTACATCATTCATGACATGGTCAGTGACATCACTGATGACATCTCTGATGACATCATGCAGTGACTGTGTGTTTCTGTAAAGTTTAAATATGTTTTATGTATATAAATGCCATGGTGTATTGAAGAATGAGTAGATGTATGAGTGTCTGAATGGATGATTTAGTAGGTGCGTGACTGACTGTATAAGTGAGTGATTAAACGTGTCTTACTGAATGCATGGGTTAGTGACTAAACTGTGTGAATGTCTGTATCAGTCTGTCAGTTGCTGTGTAAGCGGCTGCATGGGTTGGTGAGTAGCTACATGAGTGTCTATATGGGTTATTTATTGGTTGTCTGAGTATCTGTATGGGTGCCTGAGTGTCTGTGTGGGTGGGTGGGGAGTGTGTGACTCTGTGCATAGATGTGTGAGTGGGTGATTCACTGGGTGTATGGGTTCAAGACTGCATGTGTGAAGGGCTGTATGGGTGGGTGAGCGTGTGTATGGGTGTGTTGGTGAGTGAATAGATGTCTCAGTGGTACATGTGTGAGTAACTACATATGTGAAAGGCAGTATATGTGAGTGTTGGAGTATATAAATGACTATATGTGAGAGTGAGTGATTGTGAGAGTGGCTGTATGGATGAATGTGGGATTCTATCAGTGATTGTATAAGAGAGTAAGTATGTGTTAGTATCTGTATGAATAAGTGAAGTAGTGTGTGTATAACTGTATAGGTGAGTAAATGGGAGTGTGATTGATTCTTTGCATGACTGACTAGGTGTGTGAGTAACTCTATGGATGAGTGGCGGTGTGTGAGTGTCCGTATAGGTGTATGAGTGCATAAGATAGTGCTCTATTGATGAGTGACTGTATGGGTGAATGAGTGGATGTGTGTGTAGACCTAGGAATCAGTGAGTTGGTATGTAGTAACTGGTATTGGTGTGTCTATGGTTTCAAAAATGGTAGTCTGTATTTTAGAGTGGGTGTATCAAAGGTTATATTAGGGTATGAGGAGGTGCATCAGATTATCACGTGGATGATGTCATCAGTGATGTCATCAGTGATGTCAAAATCAGGCTGCTCCCCGGTACTTGCCAAATATTGCCTCGCAGCAGTCTTTCAATGGCTTTCCTCAGCACAGCTTAAATGCAATGAGGACAAGTCAGAAATCCTTCTCTATGGGTCCTTACCGGGGTCTGGTTTGAGGAGAATCTTACTTTTTCCACCCAGATTAAGAAGGTAGCGGGGAACTGCTTTGGGTTACTTAAAACCCTTAGGAAATTTCTCCTGCTTCTCCCCAGAGCAGCTAAGGAAACAGTGACCAGGGCCCTGATACTTTTGCGGCTCAACTATGCCAATGCCTTGTATGCTGGCTTGCCGGGCTACTTTCTTAACAAATTACAGGTTGTCCAAAATGCTGCTGCTAGACTTGTTTTTAACATCTCGATGAGAAGCAGTGTCAGACAGCATTTGGGATCACTTCATTGGCTGCCTGTGACAAATCGTGTCAAGTTTAAAGCCCTGGCCCTGGTCCATCGTGCATTGCATGACTGCGGCCCCTCCTACTTACGGAAGAGGTTCCAGTTCTATGCCCCCGCCAGATATCTACGTTGATCTTCTCAGTTCCTGGCCCATACTCCCCGCTTCTGGCTCACTAGAGTGGGGGGAAGCTCACTTGCTGTCAGAGCTACTACAGCCTGGAACGCTCTCCCTCTGGCTCTCCGCAGCATTCAAGACTTCTGTCTATTTAAAAAAAATTGAAGACTTATCTCTTTACTTAAACAAATTTTCAGGCGGTCCGTGCTCACTTTCCTTCTCTTCAGGCTCGCGCCAGGACACTCCTCGGAGTATCTGTGCACGCTACAAGTGCAAATAACATAACATAACATAACATTTGAGATGTCATCAGTGATGTCACTGACCATGTCATGAATGATGTAATATGTGACGTCATCAGCAGTGCATTGCGGGGTGGCGAGTTATAGTTAGCTCAACTAACTATAACGGCCGAATTTCTCTGGTTTTGTATGAGTGAAATGTCCAACTAACTATAACGTCCCTGAAACCTGTGGTTTTTTCAGTGAATTTCTAAGGTTTTTTAAATGTTAATTTCTAACTATAACGTCCCTGAAACCTATTGTTTTTTCAGTGAATTTGAAAGGTTTTTTAAATGCTAATTTCTAAATATGCCTACAGAGGTAGGACATGTGCAGAAAGAGGAAGAAAAGCTCAGAAAGAAGCATGAGAAATGCAGAAAGAACCAACAGAGGCGCAGAAAGAGGCCTTGTTGCAAAGTCATCCTGTGCCCCCAACTTTGTGCTGACTGGTACTGGTGGTAACTGACTCTGACTAACTTGGCCCGGAGCCAGTGCTATGCTGACAGACACTTAGAATACAGTGAAACCACCTACATACACTAGGGTACACTATGGGTTGGGGTACCCCTTTGATTGGCATGACCTCCCCTGTAAGGCCCTAGTACAAAATAGGGCAGGGGGATTAAAACTACCTCTAAGTGAGAGGTGCAGAAAGAGGCAAGAGAAGTGCAGAAAGGAGCAACAGAGGTGCCGAAACAGGCAAGAGAGGTGCAGAAAGAAGCAAGTGAAGTGCAGAAAGAGGCAAGAGAGGCGCACAAAGAGGCAACAGAGGTGCCGAAAGAAGCAAAAGCAGTACAGAAAGAACCAACAGAGGTGCAAAAAGAGGAAAGAGGGGTACAGAAAAAGGTAGGAGAGGTGCACAAAGAGGCAAGAGAGGTACAGAAAGAGGCAGGAGGGGTGCAGAAAGAAAGAAGAGGAGTGCAGAAAGCAGCAACAGAAGTGCAGAAAGAGGGATGAGGTGTGGAAAAAGAGGCAAGAGCAGTGCAGAAAGAAGCAACAGAGATGCAAAAAGGGGGAACAGGGGTGGAAAAAGTGGCAAGAGGGGTGCAGAAAGAAGCAAGGGAGGTGCAGAAAGAAACAAAAGAAGAGCAGAAAGAAGGAACAGGGGTGCAGAAAGAGGCAAGAGGGGTACAGAAAGAAGCAAGAGATGTACAGAAAGAAACAAAAGAAGTGCAGAAAGAGGGAACAGTGGTGCAGAAAGAGGCAAGAGGGGTGCTGTAGGAGAGTAGGATCTGCCTCTTATGTTGCCCCCACTTTTTTTCTGATGTTTACACTGGTTTCTGGCTATAGTCTGGCTGGGACCCTGCCAATCAGGGCCCCAGCCTCTCTGTTCTCTCTAAACGACTTGGAGTGCACTGTAGGTGCACTAGTGATTGGATACTGTGGTACCTTATGAGTCCCTAGTATATGGTACCTTAGGTACCAAGGGCATAGGTACTCCACAGGCCTACCAGGGGCTGAAGCATGTATTATGCCACCCCTGGGAAGCAGACTAAATCTGACACCACAGGCCTACTACTGCAGCCTGGGTGAGGAAGTGCTAGCACTCCTCACTGAGATATAGGTTCCCTATATCTCTCCTGCACACACATTTAAACCTATCAGTCACCCCTAAGGCAGGCCCTATCAATCCTAAGGGCAGGGTGCTTAGTTTCTATGTGAGAGGGTGCCTCTGCCTGAGAAGGGCCCCTCTGCAGCTCTCAGAGTCTATTCTCTGGGGCTGTTTGTGAATGCGGTCAAACCATATACTCTTAAAGTGCATTATATCCTCGCGGTAAATGCTAACTTTGGAATGGCTGCATTAAAACATGTCGTGTTTGGTGTCAAACACTTTGGAAGCATACCCCCACACAGTAACTGGTGTGGGAGTATGATCCCACCCTTCTAGAGGGATAGACATGTACCTACTGTGGAAACGCGGTAGAATCCTGAAGAGCCCTGGCATCACAAAATGGATGCCACCAGTCACAGACACTGGGCTGCCCTCCTGCTGATGACCGACACTCGCAGTGGAGGAGGCCCAACAATAGGTATCCTGTCCCAAGGGGTGTGACCACCTCCCAGACAGGGTTTAGTGTATTGGGGCTGGGTGGGTGCACTCCTAGAGTGCTTTGAAGTCCTGCACTGGGGGAGCAGAAGGCTCCTCTGTGCATACACCAGTTCAAACCGGCTCAGGGGCTACCTGCCCCTGCTCTGGTGCGAAACTGGACAAAGGGAAGTGGGTGTAGCCACCCACTCCCTGACCCTCCCATAGGTGGGGTCATAGAGCTAGTCCCTCCCTTCTTTTTAGTATAAGAGGGGGAACCTGTGCATTGCAACCTAGATACCCCTGGACGACACTCTAAAGAAGAATCCTGGACCTTCGACGTTCCACTACCTCTGGAAGACTGAAGAATCTCCCTTGGAGTCAAGGAGTGACTCCCCTGCTTGGCAGGCACCAAAAACTACAACGACAGTCACAAACTATGCCACTCCCGCTGGAGCCTGAACTCCCTGCAGCCCAGGAAGAGGATTTCCTGACTTCTCCAAGGCCATCGTGAGTCTCCAGCGAAGCTGAGGCAAGTGGACCCCACGAGTGACGAGGAACCGCAGACCCTGGGTACCATACACTATTGTCGAGTGCAACTCCTTCACGACGTTCTACGAACTTGTGCTTTGGACCACGTATGGTGCCAGCCTCTAGCAGAGATTACTCCGAAGATCAGAGGCCTACCCTGTCCCGAGTGACCATGGGCCTCTGTTGAGTGAATCCTCCCGAGGCATCTTTGCGATCCCTTGCCAGCCGGCTTGTGGGTCCCCTGAAGACTTTCCTACAAAACCAAAGAGCTCCTCTGGTTGCTCTAGGCCTGTCCTGACCTACCCTTGCTGGGTAAGTCCCCCAGACCTTGCTGGTCTGCACCATTGACTTTTATCTTCTCCACGAGACTTGCTGCTACCAAGGTTTGTTGGCTCCAATCGGGTCGCCGACACCGCAGTCAGCTGCAGACTTTGTGGGACACACTGAATCCGGCTCCTGGTCATCCTCGACGCTTCCTGGACCTCGTGGTCGAAGAGTCAAGACACCTGTGAACGACCTGAATCTGTCAACGACGGTGGGCATTCATCTTCCTTGCCCCGGGTCACTGCCAAGTGGCTTTGAACACTGTCCCCTCTGCTTTCAGGTCTTCCTTCTTCCGAATCCAGGCTTGGAATCCACCGGACACTTCTCCTGTTGCCGCAAGCAGCAAGTCTTCACTGGCTCCCATTGAAAACGACGCCGCGACCTGACACCAAAGGACACCTATGCACCCGGCTTCCCTGGGTGAGGTAACTTCAGCACTACGGTGCTCCTGTGGGTGGTGGCCCTAGAACTACTTACCCTGTAAGTGACTTGCTTGTAGCTACTCCAGAAGTGCCCTAAAACTCCTATTTTCCAAGTGCGACTATCGCATTGACTCGTACAGGACTCGTGTCGGTGTTAGATACACCGCGTCCTTCACCCTTGCAACTCTACCCGTAACCACGTCCTTCGACTCGTACTGGGTTCGTGTCGGTGCTCTCGCCTCGAACACGCAAGGGACCTTTAACATTGATATCTCAATCGCGTCCTTTCGCATAGACTCGTACAGGACTCGCATCGGTGTCTGAACACCGCATCCGTCCCCTGTGGGTCTCCTACAACTACCTGGGGTGGTTCTTTGGGGTCCCTCGATTCTACATGCTCTAGGCCCAAGTCTAGTCAAGCTAGGGTTATGATACTTGATTGTGCTAACTTATTTTGTAACATTGATTTGTACATATGTTCCTGACTTCTAATCTCATAAAGAGATTAGTAGAGAGTTGTTTAGTAATAATTACATATGTATTTGATATATATACCTGTGTGGTGTCTTTTCATTTGGTGATTCAAGAGATTGTGTGGTAAAACAAGCTGCTTTACATTCCTTCAAGACTTAGCCTGAAGGCTGCTCTCCACAGCTACCACTAGGATAGCTTTCTTTAAAGTAGGCCTGGGCGGTAAATTCTGTTCCGCTCGCGGAATTTGCGGAATTTGGGTAATTTCGCGTTCCGCGGAGAACGCGGAATTGCCAAAAATTCCGCGATCCGCGGCTTCGCGGAATTTTTTGCTTGTTCGCGCTTTCAAAGTGCGTGTTCGCGAGATATTTCCCCGAGCACGCAAACAGCATTCGCGAACAGGAAGAAAGCATTGCGAACGGGCGGAACAAGCAATTCTGCGTGTTTGCGGAACCTTTGCGTGCTCGCGGAGATTTTTTACCGTTTTTACTGTTTCGCGGAACTTTGCGTAACGCGACTACGCAAATTCCGTCCACCCCTACTTTAAAGGTTGTCTTAAACCTACCTACCATAAGAGT